>JAMKCH010034478.1:0-27901 GCA_023653785.1 Ophioderma brevispina | reverse complement strand
GTGAACTGAAAAAAAAATGTGTGACAAAAATGCCCCAGAGATAGAAAATTTCATTTTTTAAAATAATGATCGCCAAATGATATTTTTATTTTACAAACTAAAATAATTTTACAGTAAAATTTGGTTTTTATTGTTCATATTGAACGCAGCTGTGTATTCATGAAGATCTAGTTACAGGTCTAATATTACAAGCCACTTTGATATAGCAATTGTACAGTATGCATTTTGTTTTGTAGGCCTGATTTGAAAATAACATCACACAGCCCCAGGACTGAATGGTATAGGAAATACATTATTTGAAACATCACAAGTAAGCATTGAAATATGCTGGCCAGCAAACTATCGAATATTGAAAGATTAGAGATAAAAATGAAAAAAAAAATAATTTGCTAGCATAAGAACACTTTAATTTTAGCAATTACACAATTTGCAATAATCTAGTGCACCACTCATTCCAGAGGTTGGTTCAGGGAAGTTATGGCTTGACCTGGAGCCTGTAAATCAATCAGATCTGTACTTGCAGGAATCTCATTTGGGTCGTCTTCCGATTAAATAGGTCATGTTGGTCTAGCACACAGCAAACTGAACTCAAAATTTCTTTATGTAGTGCTACATGTACATGCTAATATAACTGAAGATTCTGCCATTTTGTGCACTGTACATGTACTGTGGGAAATGTCTTGAGCCAAGTGTCTACTAATTGAGGGCCAACATCCTGCAAATTCCTCAGGTCCCTTCTGATTACTACAATAAACTATCCAATTGCCCATCAGCCTATCACTTCCATTACCACATCATTAGAGAGGTACTGCTCCCATCCCAGAGGCCTTTCTTGGAAACGGAGAGTGCTGATGTTAACACGATGACTTCTCATGTAGTCATTTAGTAGAGAACTGTAGTTTTTGCACTCACCTGCAACCCAGGATATCTTAAAGATTTGAACAATGCAAAAAATTGTAGTTTCTTCCCTATTTCTGACTCCATAATAAATAATTGTAGAGGATTGTGGGTTAAATCAGATTGGCATTTTGATAACACATGGCTTGGGCCTGTAGGCTGTAGTGTACTGTAAAATGGGTTTAGTGATGGATGTTTAGAGTCTGGCATTAACTAGGGGGAAATGCATGGGTTGCCATGTAAACAATCATTGCAGTCCGATCTTGTAAATGTCTGAGATACATAGCCTGGCCTGGCTCCGTATATTTGTTGGCCCTTGCAATGCAGGCCTGAATGATATACATCAGAAGCATTTGAGACTGATTTATTTATAGTGGACTTGTATGTGATGGATTTTGGCTATTTGGGATAAGTTCAAAAGGGGAAATATTTACAACTGATGTGATTAGATAACAACAAATTAAGTATGATCTATTTTGGGGGTTTGGTTTAGAGAGAGAGTGGCGCATTTTTAAAATAGGGCAGCCTCAATTTTTCAAAATTGATATTTTTGCATATTTGCAAAGCGTTTATATTAGCCCTCACCTGAAATGATTAAGTCCAAATCAATGCCTTTAAATGGGTAAACAGAAATATTTTATTAATTAACCACTTTGGAGTGGATTTATTAAGTAGACAGTGGACCATGGTGTTAAACACAAGAAAACACACAGTCACACACGACACCAGAGTTGATTCTCATGGCATCCACCTTGTTTGACTGAACGGTGACCTTTGTGGCTTTATTATCAATGAGTACCAGTCTGTGATATTCATGTAATAATAATAAAGTTAAAACCGGATCACATCATCACAAATTAGGCTAAAAATCACTGGATGTCTGTAGCCTCATCACATGTATTAAAGACACTATCAGTGATTTGCTAAATCAGAAAATCGAAAAAATCATCAAAAATCAGATTTTTGCATGTATGTAACAAGTACAGGTATCCTAACATACCCTGCAAATGATAAGACCAAGAGCAACCTAATAAGGACAAAATCAGAAATTTAAGTCATAACTGTCCGTTCGGACACTTACTACAACACGTAATTGAATGGGGAATCATATCTTGGAACACTGCCGTTTTCTTCCTTTTCTGTCAATTCTTCAGTTGGAAAAGGTAACTTATGAGAATTCTACAGACTTATCCTTCACTTTGAAGCTATTCCTGCAAATTTCAAATATTTTTCAAATCACTGATAGTGTCTTTAAGACTCTTGTTTAATGGTTTTATATTTTTATGCATAAAATTTCGGTATTCTTCCAAGGTCTTACACTATCATTTGAGAATAAATATATAAAAAATCATATTTTGTAGAAAATTTGCCAGTGTGTTTTTTGTGATACCAAAATCTAAATTTTTTGATGTGAGGGGAATGGGAGAGAATCCTGTCAATAGGGTTACCCGCCTTAACTCTTTTAAAACAAATCTTAGTTGAAAGGCAAAAAGCCTATAAAATTTATGATCTTAATGAATTCATAAAATAGTTAAGCCTACCACATAAATTCACTTGATGGGAACGTGACTACATTCCATTTTTTTATTCATGCTCTTCGGTTGCCTTAGTGACAACCTTTAATAATATAAACATTAATGACTTGAAGATGCATTTTTGTGGCAAGAATAAAATGAATTGACGATTAGTGGACCAAATCTCTAATTTGGTAAAAAAATCAACATACATTGTAGGCCTACAGGTTTCTACATTTAATATTACACTAAGTTATGATACTTAAATTAAATTCAGTGTCAGATTTTAGAAAGAGAAAATATAAATAGAAAGTAAATACGAAATTAAGAAAATAAAACATACATCCCAGTTGACCAGCTGCTTTCCAGAAAACGGAAGACTAAATTTTATAATAATTTTTTCCTTGGCCTAAGCCTCATTAAGCTGGTTTGGAAAATTCAAGCTGATAGCAAATGCAGTGCACATGTTAACTTGATTGAATTTTAAGTGCTGCTATTTTAATATTTTTTCTATTATGGGTAACCAGTAATTAAGCTGATTATTTCATTGCCCTTCAAAGCATGCAGTTTATGACCTTGATGAGTTTGCTAATTGTGTTGCTCCACAAAAGAGAGTGACACTGGCTTGGACTATATGACTGGACTGATGATAATGCTATGAGGTGAATCTGCCATTATAACACTGTCCTTCAAGGTGTGGTGGTGATTGAAACAAAATTATATTTTTACGGCATAATTTTCGTGATTTTGAGAGCCCCCCTCCCAATTTTTGCGACATGAAATCTTACCAAAGGTTCTTAAAATTTGTGTTAATCCGGGCTTAAAATTTAGCATCCGTGTGCAGAAATGATTGCTTGTGCCATAAAACATTTTGCAAACATGACAAAAAATTAATGTGTGAATCTTTCCATAGTAAAATTAGCAAAAAATTCATGCATGCAAACATTTTCTTGGTCTGGATATCTGCCATCTGTTTCAAAATATTGCCCAATTTCTAATAATTTGATCTGGATTAAAAAATAACAGAACCAGTTTAGGTTGTTTGTAATTGAAAACACATACACTGATACTAGAGAATAACCGATATGAAATTGGGCCGATTATGACCGTATCGGTATCTGATCTGTATTGGCAAAATTCTCATATTTTACCGATTTTCTATACCGATTAAATTAATATCAAAGAGGTCCAAACTTGAATTAAAATTGTTCCAAACTGATGGCCAAACGGTGAAAATAAATCGAAAGTGAAACAATAAATTTATTATTTTATGTACAGAAGAGTGTGTATGTTGTTCCTAACATACTATTTAGCCATTTTAGTGGTTTACTTAAATCGATCTGCTACTTTCTGGCAGCTTTTGGCTGTCGAAAAAGGCTATGATAACACAAAAACAATTCACAGAAAAAATTGGAATCGGAAACGGAATGAACCGATTTTGATATTTTAAAATCTGTAATCGGTATAACAGATATTAAGGTGATCGGTTAGACACTTGGTGAACAATTTCCCACAATTATCAAAATGATCAAAATACCTAAAGTCCTAAAATATTTTAGAATCATTTTTTAATGTGAAATTCATTGGAGAGACAATTCGCCAAATTTTTAACTTCTGATATATTGATACATGTACA
Organism: Ophioderma brevispina; assembly: GCA_023653785.1. Lineage (NCBI taxonomy): Eukaryota > Metazoa > Echinodermata > Ophiuroidea > Amphilepidida > Ophiodermatidae > Ophioderma > Ophioderma brevispina. The sequence continues at coordinate 23,854 of JAMKCH010034478.1, read as the reverse complement.
TTCTGTATGCAATTGCTGCTTTTTGCCACTTCTTGCAATGCCCTGTCTGCTGTGTCCTGCACATATCAGCTGCATATGGACTGGCAATATGGCACATGTAAAGGTCACTGAGGGTCATGGGGCTCCCCTGACCATGCCATGCATGATGACTGTGTTATGATAGCTAGCAGCAAGTGTGACCATGTGTGACTAAGCAGGCTGTTATTTTGTTGACAAATATTTCAGGACTGTTATTGGAACCAGTTCAATCTATAAATAATCAAGGTCAACATTAGCTACCATGTACACATGTGAGTCCTTGCCATGTCTATAATAGTCCACACATTTACATTTATGTAAAAATTTCAAGAGGTTTGATTCTCTGTGTATATTTTGTAAATTTGTGAGATCTAACATTGTTTTATGCAAGAGGCCTGGCACTTGCATTTTCCTACATGTAGTTATGTGGACACAAAGCTAAACCTTCACCTGAACAGTTAACTCTATTGATAGTTAAATTATACATTTGATACAAAGAATATATTTGTGTGTTTGTGACTCCAATTTTTCTACCGAGGGAAAATGTGAGGCCATCATGACATTCTGTGTTTGCTAGGTTGTTATTGTGTGTGACAGAGATACATTGTGTGTCTTTTTTTCCTGTACAAAAGGCCCTTTTTTCCTTTGTGTGGCTTTTTTTCCCTTATGTGGGACTAGCAACATAATAATAGCATTTTTTTCAGCAAAAATGATGTTACCCCCCCCCCCCTTATGATGAAATTGGCAAAAAGACATAATTAATTAAGGCCCCTAACTAAACCCACACAAGTCATACATATCCATGTAGTGTCCAAAATGTCCAAAAAAAAAAAAAAAACAGACACACAAAATGTCACAAAGTAATAAAAGTCACACAAGACACACCAAAAAGACACAAAAGAGCCATATAAAAGGACCACACAAGCACAAAGTCACACAAAATATACTCTGTAGTAAGGGTGTGGCGTGTGGGGGGGGGAGCAAGTGACCAAGTATGTCCTATGTATGCCACCGAATTGGAGGGCGGCAATAGAGAAGGACATGTAATTTTCAGGTCATCAGGGCAATTTAAAAAAAAAAGGAAGTGATGTGGAATTGTGGTAATCGAATTGCAATAATACTGCATTTTACATTAAAGGGCCATGGTCCGATCTAATAGCCTCGTCCCCAGAACCCAAGATTACCAGAAGTGGTCAAAAATTTTCGGATCAGAAGAAGCTAATATCTATCTCATTTAACCTTTTTGAAATGTTAGGCTAGAGGATGTTGGTTTGAATGTTATGAGTAAAAATATGCCACATGTTGGTAACCATATTAATTTTACACTATGTCACAGTACTTTATGGAGATTACAAAATCCTGTTTTTTTAGCTCTCGTATGAAAACGGGTTGAAATCTCAGCGCAAAAATTACAGATGGGGAGTTAGGGTGAAGGATTCTCTCATAAGCTGAAGAATTTATAGATTAATTGGGTCACCCCCCCCCAACTTTAACAGGAAATGATACAAGCTTCAGTATTTCGGAAATTGCAAAACCTCGACCAGATTGTATGTAAGAAACAGCACTTTTATAATTCTTACCTTGAAAGAATTCTGTTGTAATGAAAAATTTAGTGTTCAATTACAACTCCATCACAAGTGGATCATACGGTGTCTGTAACACTAAGACTAAACTACCGGTTTGTAGTAACCATGAAGTCCTCACCAAAATGAGTCTTAGCTGAGATTTTTTTTCGTGAATAGAAGAAAAAAAAGGGGGGGGGGGGAAAGGAAAACAGGGAGAACCTTGATATTATAACACTGTTATGTTGTTCAATAGGGCGCAGTTGGGGAAGGTGGAAAAATGCTTGTGGAGTGATGATTATGGATAGTGATTGGCTTTACCTCTCAAATCACCTGGGCAATTGGGGGACTAGACTGTGTAGCAGTCTTTGAGTGACTGTGGAGGGAGGAAATTCCAGTGGTTACCCCTTTGGTTTAGGAATCCCTCCATATCACGCTATCAGTATCTATCAAATTAAGGTGTCTCTCAGGAGGTATCATTTAAACCATACAGATTGCAGACGTAGTATAGTATTTTTAATAGTGTTTATATTTGGTATTTATTCTCGACATGTTCGCCGCTACACATGTGCAAGAGCCGTCAGATACGCAGTGATTTGGGGCATGCTTTGACCAATTGCGCATCGCGTTGCTATGTGCGGTATCCCTGCCCGTTAATGCACCTTACGCTGGTGTATGTTGGCTTCTGTCTGAGAATTAAATTCACTGACCACCAGCCAGTTGCAAGTTATGATATCCAATTAGGAAAAACTTAGTTGTATACACGTTCCTTCCATTAAAGACACTATCAGGCCTTGTCTTTTGAGGTGTGCGAGTTGCGATCGCACGCCATCGCAGCCTAAAATTGTCCTTAGATGTGCGATTTATCGCCCGCCTTCCTTCCTGATCCTTTCACAGACCCTCCCCCAATTCTCCATTGTTCAACCAGGGTTCAAAAGGACTACTATCACGATACATTTGGGTTTCGATAAGTCGGATGTTTAAAACATCCGAAGAGGCGATATATATCGATAAAGTAAAATTTTGAGGACCCACCGCCGGATTTGAGATTTCTTAACAGTAATGACTACACGTAACAAGCGAACGAGAAAGTTGAATGCAACCAACATGAATATCCCAACGATGCTCGATGCGATGACAGCCGTCATTGCAGCGGTCGCCATTTTGTGGGAATTCTTCCGAATCTTCCGGGTGCTTACGGGGATTTTTCTCCTAAAATAGTGTTCTGTGAGAGTGACTTGAAGTTGGGAGTTATAATTATAGTTGGCAGTTGGGTTGGACACTCTTTTTCCATTTTATCCACACTTTTTATGAACGGGTCTTATACAGTTACCCCACCCTAACAATTACGAGAACTTGGATTGTACTTTTATCATTGCTTGTGATAGGGCATCGGGCCTACCCACTTCTCGCATTGCATTCCATCAAATACTCACTAAATGTACACAGCCTACGAAAAAAAAATGGAAAAAAACGTTTCGTTTGAAAAAAAACTGCTTGTGAAATGTCCTCTGCCAAAACAGGAAAAGACCATTCGACTATAAAGGTATAGCAGGCTTTGATTTTTAGAAGAAACGAATGAACTCGATGAGGGAAGTTGCCCCGGGGAGGAAGTGCACGTAATAAATGATCATACCGCAAAGACCGGTCATTTTAGCCCACCAGAAAACTTCTCATAGGATTTGTAGGGAGATGCGCGGAAGACGATTCCTCGTCATTTTCAGTTTTTGTCGCGCATTGAAGTGCTGAATATTCAAACACAAGGTGTTTCAGGAAAAAAGGTCAGGGGTCCTAGTACTTACGTTACGTTGGTAAACAGTAATTATGGAAATTTATTACCGAGGGAGATTTATTGTAATTGGCTAATGCACGTCTTCGGAAGACTTCAAAGAACACGCAAGTTGAGAATGAGGAGTTGGGATGATTAGAAATTGGCTGCATAGTGGTACAGATTTATTTTGACAGCATTTCTGAGAAAATCCCATAATTAATTTGTGATAATATGAGATCCCATTCATCCCTAGCTTGGGTCAAGTAGATTCAAAATAGGCACTTGTGATGTATTGGTATTGGTCTCATTATCTACACCATAGTCACACTTCAGGCGAGATGTTGTGATGCTATTTTGAGGGGAGAGGATTGGCGACTCTTTGTTGTCATTTACACTTATGTTCATTAGCGGTGTTGCATTTGGCTGGTCGTTTTCGTCATAATGCGATTGAGTTTCAACATGTCGGTCGGACTCCGGGGTCGAGACTGACAATCTTTCCGACAACCAATAACAGCACTAGGGTGCCGCAGGGGGCCCGGGGGGGGGGGGGGGGGGGGGGGGGGGGGGGGGGGCTACCAACTGGATACCAGTGAAAATATTGCTGATAGATCTCTCATACAACACTGATTATTCATTTTTTTGTTGTATCTGTAAGAGGGTACATAGGGATTGGTTTGATGTGTGTTGTGTATTCTTGTTTGTGTGTGTATGTGGTCAAATGGTGCCCTCTTTCCACCTACATGACAACATTTTTATGCCACTTACGTGTAATGTCCTTGGGTAGTGACCCATAGTACCACTTCTCACGAGTGGAGTTTCAAAGGTATTAGGGTGATTAGATATATTGCTAATAAAGGTCAGAATTATGAAATGCTTGGTGTATTCACATATATGTCTCGATCGATTTCAAAAATTAGATACAAATGGCCCGTGGGGTTTGGTAGTGCCACACATGTTGGTGACCTCAAGGAATATGTGACCTTAAAATGATAAGTAATAAAATTGCTTGGTGTTTTGTTACATATGAAGGTCGTTTTCATGATACTTAGATACAATGCCCGCGCCTAGTGTCCAGATGTTGCTCGCTGATCTAAATGACCATGTGACCTTAAAATGGAGGGGGGGAGATTATAAAATTACTTGGTGTATCCACATATGTGGACAGTTTTCATGCACTTAGATACAAATGGTCTTGAGTAGTGTTTTTCCCCACATGTTGGTGACCTCCTGTGACCTTATGTTGACTTGAAAATGGTACGAATGATAAATTTGCTTCGGTTACTTGGCAGATTAAAGTAATTCAAGTATGAAATCTACTCACTACAGATGTAACACAGATTGTATAGTACTTTTATCAATTAACAGTTAAGTGTTATTTAGATCTAACCTTGTTGTGTGTGTGTGTGACGTGTTAGTTATTAACCATTAAAGATATTATGATCCTGACACTATCGACTCCAAAAGAATGTATAATAAGCTCAAAACCGCACACATAAATTTTGCAGGTGTGTGATTTTTAGACCACCCAAACAGCACAACCTACAGGTTTGAGGTGGTGCGCTTTTTAGCACACCTGCCGATTTCAAAAGAAAGGCTCCTGACTATCAGTGAGTCATCCGAAAGAGTTAAAATATTTGAATATGCAGAAACAGCTTAAATTGAAGGCTAAGTCTGTTATGAATTCTCATAAGTACTCTTCAAATGAAAAATTGCCAGAAAAGGAAGAAAACGGATGTTCCATGATATGACTCTCCATTCAATGCGTTTTTAGCGAGTGTCCGTACGGACAGTAATACCAAAAATATCAGATTTTGTGGCTTATTGGTTGCCGTCTAGTCTTATCATGTACCGGGTATTAGAGTACCTGTCACTGGGGGGGGGGTCAAAACAGTCATATAGCAAAAATTGATTTTCGAGATTTTTTTCGCGTTAATGATGTACAAATCACTGAATGCCTTTAAAATTTTTCTTAGTAACTTGTTCAATTAATGTATCCCCTGCGTGACCAGTGAAAGCACAGACTGCACACTCCATAATATGTTGAGGTTTTTCACAATCAGTGTACCTGTCAAATGGCCTTATAGCGCTGTCTGTCTTCTTGAGTCCATCTTGTCAACCCTGATAAGTGTAAACCTTCTTATTTTACCCTGGGCAAAACTAGGATAGATCACATGGGCAGCAAGCAGGTATTGGCCATTACATTTCAATTTGGGTGAATTATTTTTTGTTGTTCTTGTTTTTATTGTGTCGTCTGCAAGAATGGCAAGGCACCTAGGAATACTCTGGCCTATGTCCTGTGTATCTGTGTTTGGTTCTGTGTTTGTGTCTGTGAGTCAAAAGTTCACTCCTTACAATATTGCATGCTTTATGAGTTCTGTAAGGGCTAACAATGATTAACTTGGTGAAAGGGGGGGGCGGGTGGGGTGACATTTTTGTGACTCATGTGACCTTGCCCCATTCACAACCGCACGGCATACGACAACTCGCTGTCCCGTACCGTGATGTATTTTTTTAACTACTAATATGTTACCCTCTTCTTACTTTGATTTAGTATTAGAAGGTACGTATCAATCCAACAGATTTTTACCTGAATCTATTAACTTTTCCCATTCAATGAAAAGAAAACAGCCAAGCTTGCATAAATTACACAGTCGAGGAACTGACTGTGTTTTTTCTTCTGTACCGTTCTTCTTATTCTGCTTCTCTTACACAGTCGAGGAACTAGACTGTGTTTTTTCTTCTACGTTCTTGTTCTTTCGCATCATTGCTAAATACCAGACATGCAACATGCATATGACAAAAACTTGGACAAGGACAATGTACAGCACACAACTTTTGACATACCAGATTGGTGTCAAAGTGTCACGATGGGTCACAGGGATTAACAACATAACCCTTCATAAAATCAGAATTAGCTCAATCTCAAAACTAACTTACTGTCATCTTGTAGGGCTTGATCAACACTACAAAAAAGTCAATTACAGACTTGGTTATATGACGCAGATTTTAGGGGTCACAGGTTCAATACGTCAAATTATGTACATTTCAAATCACTACTTCTTCCTACCAAATTACATGGTATGATCATGTGACTCATGTATTGTGGTGTTGTAGGTTTGACATCCTTACAAAAGTTACTTAATGAAATTTTGATCAAAGGTCATGTGGGGTCACTAAGCTCAAACTCCTTTACTGTGTATAAATATAACTAGAACACAGGTGAAGTTTGACTGAACGTGATCCTTTTTGACATTCTAAACATGTTGAAATTTTTTCGAGTCAAAGGTCATCAAGAGGCAAAGGTCAAATTTCAAAAATGCTCTGACAGAGCTGAAATTTGAACGAATGATCCTTATGACATTCTAAACATGATGAAAATATTTTCGATATTAAAGGTCACTTAAGGTCAAAGGTCACATACCTCGACTGTGTTCGAGATCTGTCTCCAGATCAAGTCTTCTTCTTTCTGTCAAACTTCAAAACGCTGCTTCTCCTACAGATTTATTTGTATGATCATGTAACCCATGTATGTGGTGTAGATTGACACCCCCTACAAAATTAATGAAAATTTTCATCATAGGTCATTTGGGGGGGTCACACGGGTCAATAACCTGATTCCACTAAAAAATGCTACTTCTTTTACAGATTACATAGTATGACACGTGACTCATGTATGTGGGATGTACTTTGACACCCCTCCAAAGTTACTTAATGAAATGGCGATCAAATGTCATTTAAACGGGGAGTCCTTTCGGCCTAGTTTTAAAAATATCTTTAAAAAATCATATCTGCAATATGCAAAGTTAGTTAGACACTGATTGCTACTTGCAAACCCGTATGGATGTTATTAATTCCATCACAAGTCAATGGAGGTCATTCAGGGGTTAAAGGTTCAAATTTTCAACATGGTCCGATTATTAAGCTGAAATTTTACTGAAATGATAATTATGACATTCGAAAACGTGAAAATATTTTCGAGGTCAAAGGTCAAGAGGTCAAGTTCAATTTTCAAACTGCTCCGATTAAGCTGAAATAATTTAACTGAAATGATCCTGATGACTTCTAAACATCGTTGAAAAAAATATTTTCGAGGTCAAAGGTCATAAGGGAGTCAAAGGTCAAATTTTCCGAAATTTTGTCCGATGAGCTGAAATTTGCCTGAAAATGATTCCTTATGACATTCTAAACATGTTGAAATCATTTCGAGGGTGTCAAAGGTCATTAGGGTCAAAGGTCACATTTTTCAAATGCTCGATTGAGTGGAAATTTGACTGAAATGCATCATTATGACATTCTAACAGGTTTTGAAAACATTTTCGAGGTCAAGGTCATTAGGGGTCAAGGTCAAATTTTCCAAATGCTGCTATTGAGCTTGAAAATTGACTGAAATGATCCTTAGGACATTCTAAACAGTTAAATATTTTTCGGGGCAAACGTCACATGCTCCGATTTGAGCTGATATTTGAAATAGATCCTTATATTCAAATAATGTCTAAATATTTTTTGAGATCCAATCAAAAGTCATTAGGTCAAAGGTCACTACTCGACTGGTTCAGATCTGTGTTCAGATCTAGTTTATAATTGGGCCTGTTTTACCCAGGGGTTGATAACGTGAGAGGAAGTGTAGAAAGACCACAGCAGGGTGTGGTTCATAATACAAAGTCCCTCAAGAAAGAAGCATTTTGATACGTTGTTCCAAACCAATGGGAGTTAACTCGCCAATACTATAAAAACAATATTGTATTTCTCATTTTCTGCAGTTTGACCAAATAGCACCAACCCTTAATAATATTAGTGCCCCCCATCAGCAGCATTACATGATATGCAAATGTATGGTAGGCGTCCATCCTTAGGGGGACATGAAGACATTTTGAAATTTGGGGTGCACTTTTCTTGATTGCAATTCACAATCAAACTACTGTGTGACTATTTTAGTTTCAGCGAGACCAAACAAATTGGATTTTTACATTATACTAGAAAACATTTTCCATTTGTAAAGCGGCGGAATTTGCACCATGATTGGCATCTTGGGTGGGTGCGTAACGCCCCAAATGAGAGTAGGTGAAAGTATAAATTTATTGTTATTCCATATTCATTTTAGTTCAAACTAAACAAACTCTTAATGAGCAAGTCCTTAATATACACCAAATAATACCATTACTGTACCACAACAAAAAATTACACCCTACATATATAAGGTAGTGTTTGCATCAGCTAGTGAATCCCCTGTGTAACTTTGACCTATGTGTGTGACCTTGACCTAAGATTTTTTTGTGCTCAGGTCAGTGGGTCCCTTTTACCAAATTTTGGTGCGGGCAAGGGTAATATTTCTACATAATTGACTCAAGAGGACCTTTGATCTTTTGAGTCACTCTGAAACCCTGATAACAAACATCAGATTGTCCTCCCCACATGCAAAATATCAGTGCCATATGTCAAAGCATAACGAAATGGCCAGCCCTTGTCTAGTACAACAGGTTAAACAGCCTTATGAAAACAATAAATTTGGGAGAAATTGAGCAGTTTTTGAAATTTTGCAATGATACAAAATGTGACACTCTATGTGGCATTTTATTTTATTCACTAATGTTTTAAAAATGTTATTAAATTATTATTTTATTATTATCAATAAGGAATTGGGGGGGGGGGTGATTTACTGGTTATCAAAATGATGGACTTCAGCAAGACTATGCATTGCATTTGACCAATATCCAGGCCTGACCACAGAAAGATATGCATCAGAGGTCAGGACCAGAAATATTATTTATAGCAGATTTTTAAAATCAGCGTGAGTTTTAAGGGGTGAGCTTTGTATCATATTTCAAAACAAAACCAAATAGGTCGCCTGACTAAAGGCTATTTCTGCCTTTGGGCCTCCCTTAATTCTATTCTCAGGATTAGCAAGTATTTTTTTAACGTGAATAAGAGATAAGGTGATAAGTTCAGATGTTCATTGGAGATGGGTTTTGCACCATTGTCTGGATCTAGTTTTAAAACTCCCTTTACACATACTTCGTTCAAGGTAATTGACAAGTGTATTCTTCTGATATGTTTTGCTGAAGGGTATTTATGAGTTAGGTACAAGACTTAGCTAGTAGTTGCTCTACATGTATGCAATTGAGGTAGTTTGCATAATTCTTTTGGATGCGAATTTGAACTTTATTGATAAGTTAGTGAAAAAAGTGAATGCCAAAATAACCAATTGGCTGATCAATTTGTAAGTCTAAAAAAGATATCATCCAAGTCAAGTACCTCAAGATTAAAGGCATTTGCGATCACAACTCCCCATCCCCCATCTAACCATTGGTCAGAATATTGTAAATCGTGCATATTTCAGATATGCAGATTTGATTGTCTCTGCCAAGAAATTCTACCAATTGTATTATATTGTGTCGCCTGCAAGGATTTGCATACTAATCTAAATTCTGTATGTCCGTCGTGTGTGATATTGTGTTGTGTGTATGTGGGTATGGGGTTTGTGTTAAGTTCAGTTAACCTTTTTTCAAATTGCTGTGTGTGAACACAGGAACTCCAAATGCCACTAAAATAGGGTCATAGGTCAACCATAAAAACACCAATTGCATGTCATGTTAGGGTTAAGGTCACATAGCCAGGTCAAAGGTCAAGTGAGGAAAGGGACATGAACAGTGCGCAACTATTGTTCAAGAAACGCTTTTCTAGTATAATGGACCAGTATTTACAGCACAGTGGCTATGAGACGCTGTGATGGGAACATTTAGTCACAGTCCTTAAATTGATAGGTGTGATCATTACACCTCTTTATGAAATGAAACAAAAAGAGACCCAAGCAACTGAAACCAACTTTCAAACCAGTTACCAAACATTCAGCATGAATCCAAAAAAGTACCAAATTTGAGCATATATGATAGTTACTATCATAAAACATTCAATTGCATAATAAATTATGTTATACACTACCCAGGAGATTTCTGCTCAAGTAGTATAATGGAGTTACTTCTGAGGTTTCTTTAGTCTAAAAATAAATGTTGCTTGGGGGTGTTTCTTTCTGAGAATGGCACAATGTGGCTCTGTGTTCCCAGTGCACTCTTCAGCTCCCAATTTCAGAAAATTGCCAAGCTAATTTTTGATTTTTTGTGAAATCCTTAATTATGACCAATCAGGGATTATCTGTAAAATTTTCAAGCAATTTGAATTTGGTGTTGTTTGTGGGCATGGGATGCCGCAGATAAATCTATCAAATGGTGAAATGTCTGTCTGTGTGTCTGTCCTGTCTGTGTATCCACACCTGTGCCACGGTCAATTTAGTATTTTTCTGATGAGCTATGCAGGGGACCAAAACTAAACTAGCCATACATTATTGTAGGAGCCACTGTTCACCCCTAACATGTCTATGTAACTAACCGTACAAGGCTTCCCCCCCAGGTCTCGCCCCTGATCTGATTGAACTAAATAAATCAATATTTAAATAAATATATATATAACATAAATACATACCTAAATACATAAATAAGTATTAAAATCAATATTAAAAATAAATATTTAAATAAAATAAATATTTAAATATTAATGAAGACTAAAAAAAACTAACATAAAGACTTATTATTGTCCCAAATTGAAACCAACAACATTAATTTTCCACAACCAGTCAAACGACTGTCCGGTCCCTTTTTAATGGGACTTTTACTTGTCAAATTATGGTTGAAGTTAGATTGCAAAGTAGATAGCAAGAATTGGAGTGAAATTGAACACAAATATATATTTCAAACTACTCTCACACATGCGTGAACTCTAAAGCTTGCAAAAGGGCCCTTTCCTTAGAACAGTACAGTATGGGCTCTGTCCTGGTCCAACTCTTAACATGGGCTCTATTGTTATGACCCAATTTATTTTTCCTTTTTTCCTTGTGTGTTTATGAAGACCCTTTCTAGAAAGTTGTAACACATTCGCTATGAGCTAGTAAAGTCTCAACTATATTCCTTGGCACAGTGTCAGTACTTCCTTCCCAACAATATGAGTATTTAAGACTCAAAGACACCCCCTGGGGCTTTTGAGTATGATAATGATACCATATCACAAACAATTCAAGTGTCATGTCAATGTATGTTTACACGTGTGCAACCCCTAAACTTGTGTCAATGGTGGATGAGCAATATTGTAACTCGCATAGTGATTATAAACTGGATAATTATTGCAAATTGAAATTGATTTATGCATTTTTTAAAGGAGACGCTGAAAAATTGTAACACGTTTGGCATTGTGAAAAGATTGATTAAAACATATTACCATGTAAATTAGACGATTCCAAGTTGATTGGGGAGCAAAATCGGAGTCACCTTGAAATGGACATTATATCTATGGCCCATTCATGCATGTTATAAAACAATTACACATTTGTTGATTTGTTTTTGCTTGTTTTAGTTGAATCTTTTTTTTCCCAACTTGGTTTGTCCATGCACTCCACCCCATTTACTTTTACTCCATATCTGTTTTTGAAGTGATCTCTACAGTTCAGATACCATAATGTAAAGCCCTTATTTTTTTGCATGTTTTTCATGGTTTATGTGCAAAAGTACTTTGGACCCCCCTTAGTAAGCACATTTGCCCTGGTTCATTTTTCTTATGTTTTGGGAATGTTAGGACGTGGAAAGAACATAAAATATCTATACACTGAAGTACCATTTTACAGTCACTGGAGTATTTTTGAGGACAAATACCTTGACCTCTTTAGAGTCTTTAGTCATTATTTTAGGCTTACCCGACAATTTTAAAGGGTCATTTCCGTGATTCCCATCCTCTTGCCCTCTCCGCTTACCTAAAAATTAAGATTGACATTTTTGTATCAGATGTCCGACCTGTTGGACAATAAGTATATATGTGTAGCTAATCTGATGTGTAAATTTGAATCGTCCTCTGCAAGAAATTTCACAATTTTTGGATATCTGTTCGGTAAAAGGAAAATTAACAGTATAGAGGTGGGGTCCTTTGGAAGAATGTGATACAAACATTTGCTTCATAACACCGAAATGCAAAATCGAATCAACCCAAAATTTGAAATAAGAAGCTTTTCTCAAGGAATATCTAGTTAACATGAACAAAAACAGAAGGTGCTAGAATCACGAAATACACCTTTAATCGCCAAATGTGTTAAGAGCAACTTACTAGGTTCCACTGTTAACTCAGACTCAAAAGTCACAGACATGTCAAATGGGGTAAGGCAAAGAAATCAACCCCCCTGATTATTTATTTTCCTATGTTCTGACATTTGAACACATGTGATTCTTAATAAAGGGTAACGAATAACCCAACCCATATCAAGGAGCTGATTGACCAACCCATAAGTGAAGAGTACACTTGAATGCAAAAACAAACATGGAAAGCATGGAAAAAAAATTGGTACCCTCACATTGCCCCCTTTAAAAGGCCGATTCATAGATTTTTCCTTCCGAGAGGTCGGCACTCGATTTTTCAACAATCGTGTTTTTTGCATATACATAATGCTTGTCCCATATACTAATTACTGTGGGTGAATAACTAAGCTCAAATCGAATCCTTCATATAGAAAATCACAATTCATTGTTATAAACATCCGATCGGAATTTTCCGTTATACAACGGTACCTCTGGCACAGTTTATAATGGGCCTAATTGCTTAAACCTGCATGAAAACAAAAAATCCCTGTTAATCTCTAACTTTGGAATTAGCATTTTAAGGTAACTATCTTTAGTTCTAGATTGACTATTTTTTAATTACTACAAATACATTACTCACAAAAATATTATATTTTTCAAAATCCTGAGTCGGCCTTTAAGTTTAAAAATTGAATAACACAGCAAAATATGTTGGTAGGTCTCAAAGTTTTGCGTCTACAATGTGAACCCTTTCAATGACATTTAATTAGGCTTGCGGTTTTTTACACTCTTAACAATACTAGCTACAGTCTGTGAATCTATGAGTATTAGCATTTTTATTTCTTCACAGCTCATTGTCCCCGCCCGAACTAAGTTCGGAATCGGGGACTATGAACTGGGCTCCGTCCGTCCGTGTGTCCGTTTTCCGTATGTCTGTATGCCGTATGTCTGTGAGAAAAGTTAACCCTGGAAATTCCGTGATAAACAAGGTTAACCCTGTATGCTGTAATCTTGAAACACTATATGGCGGCACACAACATTCCTTCGCTTCATGGAAGTGCATCATGGCATGCATCGTTTCTTTCCCTTTCTTTCTTCTTTCTTCTGGCGATTTAAAGTGCCCGTGATGTAGGCGGTTTAGGTATGCAAATGAGCTAATTAAAGATGCATACTCTGTATCACTGAAACGGTACATTAGATTCAAAATTCTTGTTCTTTTGCCACATGAAGTATGCTTGGGCATGCATGTTTTTCGTCACTTTGAAGTACCTGATATATTGCGGCTTAGGTCAATGAGCTAATTTAATATGTTATATAATTAAGTATTTAATGAGCTAACAGTAATATTGTATATGCCAAAATTTCCTTCGCTCCAAAGGACTATTATTCCTTCGCTTCAAAGTGCCATTATGGCATCATCGTTTCTGTGGGATTTGAAGTGCATTATTGGGGCCGTTTTACTATGCAAATTATCTAATTTAGATATCATAATTAAATTATCACTGAAACGGTACATCCGAATGCAAAATTCCTTTGCCATAGTCATTTTGGCATGTATGGTTTTTCCGTACTTTTAAGTGCATGATATATATGGCTTAGGTACAATCTTTTGTGTAACATGAGATGGGCAGTTAGTGTATGCCATGTCATACTTTATTCTTATTTCCTTACCACTCAATCTGCATTTATTAAGGTGCTAATTCGCATACGTCATTTCCTCGCACGCATACTTCCATTGCACTTACTATCTTCTTCATTCCACCTTCCAATTCTGACATTGCAGGTTCAGTTGGGTAATTTCTAGTGGTCCCAGTTCAAGGTGTGTGTGTGCATTAAGTTGTCACTTCCAAATGATCGCGAAAAATTCGGATTCGGCGTTGACATATTTTACGCATCGCGTAAATACGAGTTCGCGTTGTTTTAACTTTCCATTTGAAGCTGATCAAATTCACTATATACTTTCTCATTGACTTTGCTAATCAATGTAATTCTTTTGAAATCCTTTTATGCAATAGCTAGACTTGTTATAGGGCTTCTGTACATGGGTATTGCACAAGCCGTTGATGTTTACAAACAAAGTTTATTTTTGGTGAAATTACTGAAATATTGTTCCACTTTATTGATTTTCTGATTATTCTTCATACCAATCGGCTTCACACGTATGTGTACATTACAATGTATAATGACATTTATAATTGTACATAGTGGTGCGTGTGTTTGAAATTCTAAGACAGTTCGTGCAGTCTATGCCAGTATATCACAGAGGAATTTGCAATGCGCATGTATGCAATTTAAGAGGATGACCATCTCACATCTGGAATAGAAAGCTCATGAGTAATTATGTATGCCATGTTCAACAGGTATGATCTTCATATTAACGGAACATACCAATGTGCATAAAAAAGCCCTCTCATTTTATGACCAACATTAATATAATAATAATACAACAATTCTTATATAGCGGGCATTACACACGAAGTCTCATGCGTGATTGACAATTATGTATTACCGCTTGCCGTCAGGAAATCGTCACAATCATTCGCTTCACCTGGTGGCAGCTGGTAAGCGCCGACCCTATCAGCACTTAGATTGTAATGTCACCCATAACAGCTACCCCAATTGTCGCTGGGGTGACGCGGCAATGAGACTAAGATCGTGACCAAGGACACAAACAGTGGACGCAGCGGGGCCGAAACTCACGACCTGCTGATCACGAGTCTGCGCTTTTCCACTGGACCACACGTGCTCTATACCTGTATTACATAGATTACAGTACAAGTTATTTTGGGGGTCTTTATTTTTATGCTTTTTGCTTGTAACAAAAAGCAGCTGCATTATTTCAAAAATACTATGGAATATTTTTGATGCATACGGTAGCATGTCTGTTTGAATCCATGATTAAAACACTGCAAAACTGTTCAATATTAAAGACGTGACCCACAAAAGTTTCTGGTTGATGTTGCGCATCTTGTTTTGAGCCATTCAGCCATCTTGGAAAAAAATAGCTTTAAAAAAAAAAAAAAAAAAAAAAAAAAAAAAAAAAAAATGTTTCATTTGAGTTGTGAACAAAAAAATCACCAATTGGGTTGCCCCTGAGGCAGGTGACACACTAAGTTTAACACACGTCTTATGGGCAAATTTTGTACACCCAATTGTTGCTCTACTGGTCTACCATCCAAACAGCTTGGCTGATTTAACTTCAAATTTGTGGTTGGTGGTTTTTAGTGATATGCTAACACATGATGAAGAAAACATCATTTGACATAAACTGCACTATGATCGGGTTGAAGTGCTTGTGTGAAAAGTAGTTGGAATTTTTTGGCTTGAGTATATATATGTGCTGATTAAACCTGCTAAGGGGCTTTTGCCATTGATATTGCTTCTATTAGCCATCAATCAATCTGTGCCCTCACAGTCACCCACTGTATACCGCCGAGAGAATGTGTTCGAGCAATCCCACCAATGCAACGATTGGACAACGGCTTGAAAGTATTATTATCCACCATCCACATAGTTTACCTAGTAATTAGCGGATCCACTCAAGGCCCATATAAATTGCCATTTAGAACTTATAACCGAGGGTGTTTTGAACAATCCCATAATGCATTGCAATGTGCCTATACTGTACTGTAAGCAACACATGTCTGCACTTAGGGAAAAAAGTGTTCCAAAGGTTTTAAGAACCACAAGACTTTTCCTGATCATGCTAAAAATTCCCCAAGTATAACACTTTGTGGGCTGAAATGAGGGTAAAAGTAGGATTTTTATGTGGTAAGAATAGGATTTTTTTGGGATCACATGACCCTATTGAGGTGAAATTCCAAAAACTGGTGCCTTTGGGATTGACTCAATACACCTTCTGCTTATATTTAAACAAAACCCCGGATTAAATTTAATCTTTGGTGGTCGAAGTTTGAAAAGAAATAGCCAGAACCACAGCACATTCAAGAAGTAGCTTGAGTATAACGTAAATGCTACCAATTTTGCTATTTGTGATTGATCATGGAAAACCCGCCACATGTCGCAAAGGAAAGTTTTGAAAAAATAAAGAAGAAAATACCTAAAATCTGTATGTGAATTGTACTTTACTTGTTGTCAGATTGTATAAGCATAACTTTTGTATATGTATTAGAAGAAAGAAGTTAAAAAGTTATGGAAACTTTATATTTCAACTTGGCAATGATGAGTCAAAACTCAAAATAGAAATTGTGCACCATGTGGCGGTTTCCCAGATTGCCATCACATTTTGGCTTATTTTCGTATAAGTGAACTCCCTGTTTTGTTTTTGTTTTTTTACTTATGGTAAGTTACTGGAAAGCTGTACAATCCAAGTAGATGACAGGGACAGTGCAATGAATCCGGGATTGTTAATCATCCTTGATTACCAGGCTAACACCTTAGTCCAAATCACTGCACTACCTCTCTTTATATGTACCAGTGCTATCAATTATGCAAATATTGGTTATAAGCTGTGCAAAAAATATTGGCAGTCGTTTAGTCAAACAGGGTCAGCAAATAAAATGTAGGTGCCACAGATTTGTTTCCTACCATATAAGGCCAATTTTAAATTAATGATCGTGGTAGATAGGTGCTTTTTTATTATTGTGGATCAATTTTTTGTAGATCTGCTATTACTAGATTTTTGGTTGCCAGTAGTTCAGTTGGACAGGGTAAATGAACCCAAAAAATACCTTGAGCATAATTCTCAATTTCTCCCCATTCAATTGCCCATGGGCATTACTTTTAGACAAATGTCTTGGCAGATTATTTTTTAGCAAATTGTAGTATATTTAAAAAAAATGTGGCTTAAAAGGCCACTATCCGATCTTTGTCTTTAACCTCACCCATCAAACCAAGCGAAATATACCCGTAGATTCCCACATGATTGCTCCATTGGAGTTTGTGTACAGGTGCCATGTGGATCGTTAGAGATGAAACGCTCTTAAAATGCAAGTTTGTGATCAGTACTGTCAATTTAGCCATGTTTCATCCTAACGACCCACTCAGTACCTGTACAAAAACTCCATTGGCAGCCAATGCCCATTGTGGAAGCTATGAAATCTTCTCTTCATCAAACCTGCGATTTTGGTATCATTCGAAACCTTGTATTGATTTTTTCTTTCATCAGAAAAGTGTTTAGGTGAATTCTTCCTCATTAAGATGCTACAAGCAAAAGCTTTGCAGTTATTGGAAATCAGTTACATCTATGGGCTGATAGGTTAATACACCCAATTTTGGAAAGTATGTTGAGTACCACCCTAGGTTGATTTTGAGAATTACCAAAAGTTTGCTCCCCCCCCCCACACACACAATCAAGGTCCCTTGGCCTGACTTGGGCTAAAAATTTTGGCAATCTTAGTTCTTTCACACCAATACATTATGTGTAGGGTACTCAAAAATTCAGAGTGAGAAATTTGTACAAATTGATCCAGGAGAAACCAAATGTATGATAACGCATGTGGCGGTGGTTATGTGGGGAATATGTATTCTGGATACATGTAGTGCTTCTACTTTTGGGTGTTAGCAGCATTGTAGATGACTAGGTACATGTACATCATGTAGGTTATAACTTGACACAGAGCCTAATATACAGTTGTGTCATCCACTGGTCATTCAAATCATTTGCTTTGATCCAGCAGAGCAAAAAAAAAAGAAAAAAAAAAAAAAAAATTGGTTGTTTTGTCCAAATTCAGAGGGGTGATTACAGAAATTGCTGATAAACAACAAAACAGGCTGTACAGTGCTTATACATGCGATAGGTGCAGACTTACATAACAGTGGGGCTATACGGTTAGATATGGTATAAGTGTATGTTCATTACACGATATATTTTGATGGTGGCGTAATTATTACGATTTGAAAATTGCTGTAGTTTGGCTAACACATCATCAGATACTCTAATATTTCAGTTATCACTGTCAACATAAAACTAATAATTTGTGACAAATTTTATTTTATTTTTTCTCACAAAAAATAATTACAACAATTGACAAATAAAAAATATAAAACACACAATAAATGCGGATACAACGCACGGGGGCAGGCAATTACGCTGTGTCATCCGCTTGCCCCATCAAATGATTTGCTTTATTCAGAGCACAAAAATTAATTCTGGGGTGCGATGATGAATTATTAGCCTAGCTAGGTCAATGTTAAGGCCACTGTATGTTTGGTTGCATGTGGGTGTGCTGCCATACCTTGGCATTAGCAGTGTAAGATTGCGTGATTAATACAGGGAGATAGTAAATGAAGTGTCATTTAATTGAGATGGCAGAGATGGTCATGAGGAGTTAAATTAAAGGGAGGGAGAGTCAAGAATAATTCTCATGAATGGAGATTGGAGAAAGCTACTACTGACTCTTTACCTGTGAAATCTTAGGGGGAAAAGGATGTTTGGTTTTGATCTAAGAGCAAATAATGTGCCCATTTGGTCGACCAATATTTGTGTTACACAGTATTCTATGGGATTACAAAATTGCGTTTTAGACTCTCGTATCAAAGTGTTAATATGGAGCAAAACTTTACAGTTGGGGTTTGAGGTGATTGCCATGCTACTCAAGATGAAAACTTAAATTGGTTATCCCTCTTTAAAGTTAAAGATAAGTCTGAATTTCAAGGTGAAAAAATATGAATCTATATTAAACTTTGGTTTCAATACAGGTGTCAAAGAAGAAGCTTTATGCACCGACTAAGACCCCGTACACACTATCAAACTATTAATTCAAACTAACCGTTAACGAAGATTAAAAAAATTGACAAGTATAGTGGTACGTCGTCCCTTATTTCAACGAAGATTAATTTTGCTTAATCCAACGAAGCAAAACAGCTTCTTTCAATTAGGGAATATGGTTATCGATTAAGAGCTTTACTAGTGTGTACGCACAATTCGTTGAATTAAGAGGTGATGGTATTGGTTTACATACCAAGGCCATATTTCCAGTAGGCACACTTGTTTCAATCTTTGGACCCCGTACACATAAAACAAAATCTCTTATTTCGACGAAACGTTAACGAAGATTAAAAAATCTGAACGTATAGTGTGTACGCTATTCATTATTTCACGAAGATTAAAATCGTTAATTAAACGAAGCAAAACAGCTTCTTTCGACGAAGAGGGTAGTTGTTTCGATTAGAGTTTCCGTAGTGTGTACGCACGCTTAGTTGAATTAAGCGAAGTGCCATGCGTGACGGTTGACATCCCAGGGCCGTATATCCGGTGTCGTGCTTGTTTCGATCTTCGTTAGTTTCCTACTGGTGTGTACACAATCGTATCTTATTAAGTGTAGTGTGGACACAGCTTATTAACTAATCAAGATTAACTATCTTCGTCTTCGAAATAAGAGATTTTGCGGTGTGTACGGGGTCTTTGTTTGTTTTCTGCTAGTGTGGAAGCAATTGTATTTAATTAACGTATAGTGTGTACGCACGCTTTATTAACTAATCAAGAATTAAACTAATCTTCGTCCGAAAATGAAGAGATTTTGCAGTGTGTACGGGGGGGGTCTTTGTTAGTTTTCTACTAGTGTGGAAGCAATTGTATTTAATTACGTATAGTGTGTCGCACGCTTTATTAATAATCAAGATTAACTAATCTTTCGGCGAAATAAGCAAATTTGCAGTGTGTACGGGGTCTAAAATTAAGGCAGGTTTATCTTTTCCCTTGGCATTTGCTCAAATCACTTGAAGGTCATTAGGGTTTACAAGTACAAAATTTAATTTCTCAAATCTCATCTTGCAAAATGCGTGAATAGTAGTACCTTTTAAATATTGTATCCATTGAGTGCATTTACCAGGTTCACCAGAATAAACTTTTCCATGTACATACATTAACTGTCTATTTATGGGCCGTATTCTCAACGATGTTTAAAATAAACGA
This sequence comes from Ophioderma brevispina, assembly GCA_023653785.1. Taxonomy (NCBI): domain Eukaryota; kingdom Metazoa; phylum Echinodermata; class Ophiuroidea; order Amphilepidida; family Ophiodermatidae; genus Ophioderma; species Ophioderma brevispina. The sequence continues at coordinate 3,517 of JAMKCH010034478.1, read as the reverse complement.
GTGGTTAGGCCTAAACTGTGATGAGCTAACGCACTGTTTAAAAAACCGCAGGTTAATTTGTAACAAGTCGTTTAGCTAACCATGTATTTAAAAGTGATAAATATCACCCACCGAATTGTGACTTATCTTCGCCTAATCATTACGTGTTGTGAGAACAATATTTATATGTCAGACAATGCTTCCGTAGTTGTGACTGCAATGCAGGAAGCCACGGGTAAATTTCAAGAATGTCGAGTTATGCAAGGAGCTTTAGGATTTGTTGAATGATGGAGACAAAACCCGGGCCTATTTAAAACTGTTTTATGTCGTTGTGCGCACTGGCTATCATTCAATACTATAACGATAAACATAGCCATGAAAATAGAAGCAAGGGAAAAATGGACGAGAAGAAATCAAATGAGTGGACTCGGAAAAGAAAGATACGAGAAATAAGGAGCGGGTAACTGGTCTAACAACGGGTATCACATAGAGATGAAAAAATCAAGGAGTTGATGAAACGTGAAGTTTAAAACCACGCCGTAAACTACCCCGACCAAGTCTAAGTTTAACAACGTTTTTAGGCATGTTTATCGAGTTCGGTTAAATTTTAAACAGCGTTTAAAGTTAAAATGCTTTGAGGAATTGGTTTATTTAGCGGGCGTTTAAATGCGATTTAACCAGTGATTAGCGTAAACATGTTTGGAATAGGGCCTTAGTGTTTATTGGTTAATCATATCACATAGTCATTTGAGTAACACAATTACAACATACTTCACCTCAGCCCTCTACCACCATACCACCTTTCTTACAAATCGCTAATTGGCTCAATAAACGATACCGACTTTTTAACCAATCGACTTGTAGTGTTCATGGTGGGGTTAAGTGATGGGCTTATTTTGTCTGTGAAAATTATTTTAGGTTCATGATTGCAAAACATCATATTGAATTCAGAGAGCTTTGAATTTGCAAGAATTTTGTAATGTGCTTGTTGTTTTTTTACCAATATGAGTAATATTGGAAGAATCAAAGGTTTGAGCTTGCAATGACTAACTTTAATTAAAAAATATTAAAAGTAAACTTAAGAGAATACAATTGATCTCAAGAAAATTCCTGAAAATTCTTGTTATCTTTTTATAACTTGTCATTGTATTGTCGTTTGTAGTGGCGTGTTTGCATTTAGCTAAGTGCTTTCAGTAGTAACTAATTTTACAGAGCTAATGTTTAGACCTGACACAAAAACTAATTATCTCTGCTAATGTTGTTGGATTCCCATAAGATTTTGTTGTTGATGGTGTATGTAAGGCACTATCACCATTTTGGGTTGGTCACTCTTAAAAGAAACAAATTGGGTGCCAAGCTTTACAATTAAGGGAAACCTGCTAATTTGGGCTTAAATCTTTTATTGTTTTAGGCCCCGGGTTGTTGGCCCCACTTTGGTTTGTCCTGTTTAGCATCCTTTTTTTCATTCCTTTAAACAACTTATGGCCTCATCACAAATTGGTTTAGTTAGGAAAAGTGACTCCAAATACCATTACTTTGGGGTATTCCACACCACTAATTTATTTTACTTTATATAATCACTCTTTTGAAAATCTAGTATTGATATTGATTAATTAGCTGCATTCATCAGAATACTCAAACTTAAGTGACACATACTTTATTTCGTTTTGTCCACGGACAAAGAATGGGACAAACAAGGTTTGCCAATTGCATCCACATCTGCGTAGACATAGTCCGTTATTCATTCATAACAGGTTCTCAAAACAACCATAGTTTTTTCAATATGGCCTGGCTTTGAAACAGTTCATTTCATCAACACATGGGTTACTTGGAGACAGCTTCCCCTATTGCATGTACACCCATACCACATATTGTGCCATCTGTAAAGCCAACAGGCAATGTCGGTAAATCACATATCAATATTTTAGTATGACAGCCACTATATGTTAAAATAATAAAATTCTTATGATTGCATTCCCTTGGCAGAAGACCGTTTCCTCTTGCCAATTTTCACCAAGAATTTTCAATTACTGTAAAGCCAAAAGTAATACATAATTATATACTATCATCAGAGAACCATTGTAGCTAAGATTAGGCTGACATTACTGTATTTGGATAATATTAACCATGTAGCCTGGCTTACACGCATCAGTCTAGGGATCAATTAGAATATTTGGATTAAAGTTGTGAATTAAACAGTTTTTAAATGGCCTCTAAAGTCACGACCTCAAGAACTGCCTAAAACAAATGTTTGATATTAAACATAAAACTGTGTGGACCTGAAGTCAGGTACTCTAAGGCTCGGCAGACATCATTTTCTAAGATAAAAATTGCAATATTAATAATGAATTAATGCAATAGGCTGAGACTGAGTGCAAGAAAATCTGAAGTTAAATACCTCTAGGATTGCCTGAACTAAATTAAATGAAATACATAATATTTGTATTTGCCAGCACAAGCATTTGATAAATGCTATAAATAATACATAGAGCATAATCTGCAGAGCCTGAAGTCAGCTACCTCTGGTCGCTCAATCCCTATCCGTAAATATTTAAAATTGCCAAATTTAGTAATGAAGAAACAAAATAAATGCCAAAATTAAAAGCAAGAGCTGCCTTTGGCTAAGAAAATATGCGAGATTAAAACTGGTGCGATCCTACCCTCTATAACAAAGGGGAGGGGAGGGTGGGAAAACTTTATTGCCAAGTAGCCAAAACCAGGGAGCATCCTCCTAAGCAGATAGATATGATGCTATGTGACGACGGATGGCGGAAAAACGCCAAAGCCCAGGGGAAAAGCCGACGCCCATTGGACAACGAAGCCGGTGCCGACACCGCACGAGACCATGATGGACGGCGGACCCGGGCACTATGCAAAGGTAGCAAAACAATAACCTGAGACCAATGGGCCATTTAACCATTCTGCTGAGGAAATCCATTTTCCTCCGAATAAATCTTCATTAAAACGTTTAAATCTATTTGAATCGGAGTTTGCTTTAAAGTGCCAACGAGAGATAATGATTTTTGCCTGCCCCTGCCTGGATGTAAAGCTTTCATCAAAAAATATCCCCATTGAAAGATTTAAGTGGAAATGTTCTTTGGATCAAAAATTGTGAAATTTATAATTTCATAATATAGAGCAAATACGAAATTCAGCCTATGTTTTAGATTGAATATAAGTAAATCAAAATCACCTTTTTCTCTCTGTAAGACATTTCTGTAGCCAATACAAGGTAAGAAATCTTATTTGAGTGTCTAAGCTACTAGGAATTACTATTATGACACAAGATTTGTGTGCCTCCAAAATCTCTCGTTGCACCTTAAGTGAAAAACCCCCCCACCACCCACCCCAACCCACCCCCTTTAGTCTATAGGATATGGATTTTTTCTCAAAAAAAGACCAGCATTGCTAAAAAAATATGGAATTTCCATTGCGCTTGTTGCAAGTGTCTCCCTTGTCTGTATGCGGGAAAAAGCACTCTATGACAGTCTTTTATATTTCAAACACAGTTAATTTAAATGCAGCGACTACTTTTAGT
>JAMKCH010034477.1:0-22543 GCA_023653785.1 Ophioderma brevispina | reverse complement strand
CTGGGCAGTCTCGAGACTCGCAATATAGGGTATATCAAATTCAACCCTGATATCTGTCAGTCTCACATCATAGGGTTATCAAATTTCCCGCACATTTCACTTTCAGTTTGCAGATAAATAAGTATTAAAAATCAGCAGGAATCTGTTACAATGATGATTTTTGTGTTTGAATGAAAATCATGCTCAAAAACAGAATTAAAAAACTCCATAAAAGTTCATTAATAGCTCAACTGGAGTGTGGAATGGTAATATTACTTGGCCACGGGTCTCGGATAAGGTGTATATTTAATAGGCCGGTCTTCGGATAGGGTATCAATTTGAACAGATCTGTCTCAGATAGGGTACCATTTCATTCGTTTTCGGTTCTACATAGGGTCACCGCCGGAACCCTTGGTAAACTGGGTGGTTACCCGGGCTCATGTACAGGTTACCCCCCCCCCCCCCCCCCCGAGTGTATATGCAGCAAAATTAAAGATAATGAAATAGACTTTTCGATGATATCACATATGTTAATGGTTATTTTAAAATTCAAATGGCACGGACACAATCAGGGTCAAGTTTTTTTTTGACTCACCGTGTATATGGAAATATGTAGATGGGACAAATCGGAACATTCGTTTTACTTTCTTGGGAATTTGAAGGACGGTTTTAGTTTCCTTAAATCATATAGCAAAAAATGTGTTACATCAAAATTATATATATAAGTGTTTGTAAATGTACATTGGATAGTATGATCAATGTAGGTTGGTTGAGTACCCCAATTTAATAATAAATACAACTCCGTAAAGTATTAATAATAATTAGGGAGATGCATGGGGCAACTAGCCCTAACTGTACTTTACATGGTACAACAAAGGCTACGATTATGTATAGTAGGGCCTAATGTTGAAAATGTTTGTCTTTTTAATGTTTGATTGAAAAGTTACAATTAATCGGCAATGTGTGTTAGAAAGAACTCTTAAGCAAACATTTTTAAACGTTGTTTGTATAATAAAACCAACATTGTTTAAAAACGTTTTGATAACGTTTCAGAAACATTATAGCAAATGTTGTTTGTACTTGTATGACCTTTGAAAAATGTTATGAAACTGTTACGGAGCTTATGTGTTTGTATGTATCAAATGACAAATAGTTTTTTTTTATTTCCACCTTTATTTCATAGAGAAATTTTTCAAAACATAAAATATTATTCCACGTGGGGCCCGGTCGGAAATAAACGCATCTTATATTAAGCCATTTTAACGTAGGATTTCAATGTGAAGATTATTTGGTGGTGTGCGCCCTACAGGTCGATTGCTGTTTTCGCCTGCGTACTTAAACTGCTTACCGTGCCACGAAAACAAAATAATTAGTGCTGACTGGAAGAGAAGTGTTATGCGTCCCGAAATTGGCCCGGCCGAAATTGTAAGGTTAAAGATGCATTTTGTGATTCTAGCAACTTCTGTTTTGTTTATGTTTCAATAGATATCATTGTATAAAAGCTTATTCCCACAAATTTACGTTGATTCTGGTTTTTTTTTTTGTTTTGCGTTTTTTTCATTGTTTAATTTGGTGGTGTTGTTTTACGAAATTACGCCCCCCGCTAGCAGCGTAGCCCGAGGAGTTGCTCTGGCTTTTCCGCTACGATAGCCCCCACTATGACGGAGCTGCTACTAGCAGGGAGCACGATTCGTCATGCATATAAGCATCTGGCCTTAGATTTTACCATTGTGTCTTTTAGTTTTAAAACATAGGACGCTCTGCACCTCGAACAGGGCGGCTCATTATATAGTAAAAATGAAACAATGATGAAATGTGAATGAAATCACAAGTGCACGTCCAAGTGTTTAAAAAAACTTTTAACAGCTACGGAAGAGGGGACGCCATTCTTTATTGAGCTCCCGTTTTAAGCTTTTATTTCCCCTGAGTTTTGGTTGTGTGTTAGTCATCGTGTGGAGTTTGGTATTGTCTTACTTATACTACCACGCCTGGAAGCCAGTTTTATCAATTTTGGAGGAACTTTCTTAGTTTAACCTATTTGCGTCTTAGATATGTGTGTGTGTGATTTTTAAATATGCCGCCACATTTCCCGACTACAGCCAAACAACAAGCAAACCATGCAGAATTTTGTTAACGGCGATATATGGTACTCTACTTGTATGTGCTACCCTCATGCATTGTTACCTTAGGCCCAAAATGAAGTTAGTGATTCGTAGTTTCCATGTTGCCGCGGGAGCCGTCAGATTTATAAGCCGCAATCCGAAATTCATATTTCATCAATTCATATTAATATTAACTTCAAATATTCACGCACAGATGGTAAGAGACACCGTCGCATAATTGCTTTTGAACATCGATTCATTGTGAAAGTGTCAGTTGATTTATTCCCTGTATTGCTTAATCCCTGGTCAAATGCTACTTAGGCCTAAGTAACGGAACTTTACGCGCAATGTCTATAGGTAATACCGCAGTATCGCAACGGAGCGTAGCGTTATAGATTTTGCAGTAGCGTATGTTGGGCGGATTGCAATGGCGTGACATGTTGTAGTGGGGTGATACGTCTATCTCCTGCAATCGGGTATTGGTATTCTTTAGACGAGTGGAGTTTTTCATTGCGGTTATTCCGGGGCTGGTATTCTGTAACTATATTTCTTTATGATGTGTTGAAAGTAAAAGATGTAATTATTACCCCTTCGATTTATAGCGTGATGAAATTTATTGAAAGAATATTTGACCAATGAATTTCACAATCAGTTTGCCGGCGGTTCAAAATTTTTCACCACCCTTGGCTCGTTCAAGGCAGTGGTGTGGTTACTTGTTATTCGAACTAGAGATGGAATAAATATGGACGGGTCTGTAGACTGGTCATGTGACAGAATGGAATATAAACAGAAAACAAAAGGTTTTGGGTTGGATGGTATTTCTTTACTAATAGGCGGGGATCATGGGGTGGGAGATGTCATGAAATTGAAGTAGCGGTCATCTGCAAAGCATCATGAGCATGCATGTCTGCTGAGCAGCACATACAAAAATGAATGTCAAAGTTGTATTTTTTGAAAATTAAATACCTCATACATTGAATGAGGCAGGGTGGGGAACTAATATGTAGGTGGTGGAATGTTGACTTTGGTGGGATCTTTGTCGATCTTGTGTGTGCAGATGGTTTTTTTTTAAATGATATGTCGAGTGGAAAATTAAAATACCTCATTAATTGAATGAGGCAGGGTGGGTGGGAGGTGGGAAACTAAAATACTCAGGTGGGTTGAATGTAGACTTGGATTTTTGTCGTTCTTGTGGGTTGAAGAGGTTTTTTCCTGATATACGCCGTCGACGTCACATGAAAAACGTCAGGTGGTTGGAAATTGTTTGTGGAATCTTGTTGATCTTTTGTGTTATGAAGATGTTTTTTCCTGATATAGGAATATTGAATTTTTTTTCTGATATAAGGTGTTATGTGAATTTTTTTCTGAATCTAGCCTGAAAATACACGTATACAGCAATAAAAACTGCCGTTTAGTGGTTAACATCGATGGTAAACGGTAGTGAATAGGGAGTTGACACGCTGCATTATTGCCTCTAGCCTAAAAACAGCAAACTTGTTTCCCACGGTAATTTAATGGGCAGCTCTTAAGCAAGTGTAGGGCTTTCATCTCAAGTAGAGAACACTATAGACACAAATCGGAACAAGCACCTTAAGATAGTAAAAATTGAAATTAACCCGCATTGGGTTTTTTCAAAACTATAAATCTAGAAATAGACCTATAGGGGGAGATTGGGCAAGTACAAACCATGTTTATAGCATATAAAACAAGATCCATGACGATAAATTTAAATATATTTACATTTTAAACAAGGAAAAACAACAGTAAGTAAGTTAAAGTTGTATCATCCCGTGTATCCATTTACAAACGTAAATTAGAGTTATTTCTAAATTACTAAACTCAAACGATAATGAAAAATATATGGAAATAATGAAACTTTGTCAAATAATGAATAATTGAATATCCGACATCGTTAACCTTTAGAAAGCTCAACAGGAAACTAAGAAATAAAGTGGACATTGCTTATTTGGTTCTTATCATTGTGGAATTGATATCACCCTGGAAAACACAAGGAATGAACTTGACATGTCTCCCATAATGTGTGGGGAGCTGTAGCTTCATACAAATACAAACATGACTCTGTTCTGGAAAACTTGCCCTCATGGCACAGACTTATGCTATCTTTCTTACCCTATCAGTGACATACCTCCCATCCTGGCCCTTATAAAAGCCCAACGTACCCATGTGGAATGTTGTCAGAAACATCTAAATTGGGTCAGGAGGGCACGGGCCTGTGCCAGCCTGTGGATTGCTGGTATCACCAACCATGTATTCACATGGGTGATGAAGTTGTACAAATTCTCCAGGCCCCTATCCATATTAGTTCCTGGACATTACCCAGTGGGAATTAACAAACATCAGTCCTCTTTTCTGGTCATCTGCAAAGCTTTAATCCATGAAACTCATTCCCATCTTGACTCCAGTTGTTCTTCATCCCATGTGATCTCAAATTGTAGTGAACAGTGATCTTACACATTTGGTGAGCGCCGACATGTTACATGACTTCATCACCAGTTCTAACGGAGCCAGGGCGGGACGGAATTCTTTCAGTTGAAAACCAAGAAGAAACGTGAGAGTTGGTACTGGAAATGGGTAGTGGAGACGCACAAAATTGGTCAGTTAAGCTTTTGATTGTCAACTTCCAAAGCTGTGGGGAAGAAAGCCACCCGTTGCTGGAAAGATTCCTCAGCGAAATCCCCCATATTGTCCTTGGTACTGATACATGGTTAAGTGATCAGTTGGTAGCAGTGAATTTTCCCTACTACTTAGCAACCTGTGGTACAGGAGATAGACTTTGTAACACAGCCATCGTGTTAATTGCAGTAAGCAATGATGTTGTAGCTTCACATCTACACAACTTATGTGGAAAAAAAAAAAAAAAAGGCCTGAGCTACGGTGGATTAAGGAAGTACAGCTTGTAACAGAAACTACTGGTGACTTATGTGCTTTTTTATCGGCCTCCTTCACATAGAGAAAACCTCTTCTGAAGCGACGTACGTGAATCGTTATGTAAAGAATCAATCTAGAATCCAACTAGCTGATTGGTGGTGACGTTAATGTGCCAGAGATCGATTGGACCTATACCAATGAGAAACCGCCTTTCTGAATGTATTTACCCAGAAGGGGTATCATCTCTCTCCTCTCGTGGAGATCATCAATGATTTATCGTTATCCCAACTTGCTACAGAAGTTAACCACATCCATGAAACAAGTGCCCATGGTTTGAACATCCCGTAATTTACTGCTTTCATATTCCCAACTCATTTCACCAGTTAATCCACTTGGCCGTGGCGTGTCAGATCACGTCATACTGACAGGGAGTCTATCCATCAACCAATACTCAAAAAGTAACCTTCGCGCAAAGTCTCCTTCCACAGGCTGATTTAATGCCTCTTCAGAAGGAATTAAATCTTTCAAGATTCCTTCTTGGTGTGACTACATCACCAAACACAAGGACAAACGGGAGCAGTTTTAAAGGTGCTATTATTCTACAGTTAATAGCTGATTCCACAAACTGTTAAGAGTCCACGATTTGACTTACGTGGATGATTAGACCCCTTGAAACGCCTGATCTCGGAGGAAACGAGAGCTTTCTACAAAGCTAAATCAACTAACGAACTAACACTGGAACGTTACAACAAATCGTTAAGGCAGTCCTTACCCAGAAAGAACTCAGAAAGCTGAAGCGAAGTACAGTAACTCATGCACAAGCAAACTGTTTCCCATCCAGGGTGTGGCTTTCCAAACCGGTCCTGTTTCCTCAGGAGTCCCCACAATGCACAGTACTGTACCGACTCCTCTTCCTGTGTACATTAATGACATCTTCAAGGCCTTCATCTAAGCCTTCCATTTGCTGACGACTGGTTATTTGATAGTAAAATCACATGCCTTGATTGTGAAGCCTCCAAATGACAAGGAGCTACATATCTTGGCGCAGTGGGATTGGCATTGGCAGATGGTCCTTTAAAAACCTGACCAATGTCTGTCCTCCGCTTCACAACAAGAAAAACATCATTGATTTATCCTACTCCCTTTCTGTACAGTTCCTTTGCTCCTGTGAAGAGGCCACAGACGATCTTGGTCGTCCGACTTTGTCATCTATGTCATCCCCCATTGATGTCATTACATCTCACGCCAAAAACAGTGTTTTGGGTTTTCCTGGCAGAGAAACTTGGGATCAGCACCACAAAAGGTTAAACTCTCGCTACCAAATTTAGTTCGCCCTCATCTGGACTATTGTGGATCGTTGGGACCCCTTCACTGCCTCCAACATACATAAAGTGGAAATGGTCCAGCGAAGATCTGCACGGTTTATTTCAATAATTACACCTGGAAGACCAACCACTTCCGTCACCGCCCTCCTCAAGCAACTTGAACTACCAACCATTCAGACCAGAGATTTGTCCAACAACGCCTCACTAACTTTCACAAAATTATAAGATAATCACATAGATGTTAACTCCCACAGAATTTTCACCAGAGATCCGAAAATAGTCAACAAGACGATCCAATCCAACTTACCCTTGCAGTCCATTTACCCCACCAAGGGCTCTGCACACTCCTTCTTTTATCAAAACTAGCCAGACTGGAACCACCTCCCTCAGCATATTACCAACATTCCTGATGGTTTAAAGCTTTCAACAGCGTAAGCCGTTAAGTCATTAAAGAACCATAACTTGCTTGCCACCTCTTAAGTTGAGTTTGTTCCAGTATAGGAGCTGATCAACTTTCTACAATCAGATTTCAAGATCAGTGAAAAAATGATAAATGCACCAAACACAAAAGTCGCCCACACCGTGGCACCAATAGTGAGGGCATACCCCATGTCCTACTTTGCGAATTTGATACTGGGACAGTGGGGCTACATTCAGTTAAATAATTGAGGAGTCAAGCGCTCGGTGGCCAAAGAGCGCCGGAATTGGTGCAATTACCACTCTTATTTAAGCAGAATCGGCACAAAAAGTGAAGAAGATTGCGTACCTAGATTGTTCTTATGAAATTCCGTCCTTTATTGAAGAATAAATTTTGATTGCTGTAAAAATCCAGAATTTAATTGCCCTGCTAATGATGGAATAATTTCGGTTCCTGGCAGTGACGGGCCCGGGGATTCCACCAATAATGACAGTATGCGTAAATCAGGGAATACGCAATAGGGAAATTTGCACTCCTTGAATTTTGATAGGAATTCGCCCCACTTGATGAGTGAGTATACGGGAAACATTGTAATAAACAACCAGCAATACAGAGAACACCGCGATAAATGATAAAATACATAGAGTTGGGCAAGCACAACTAGGCACCCACTGCCCACTGTGAAGAAGAAGATGAATCGTGCTAACAGCAGCGGTACACCCATCAAATGTTGTCCTCGCTTGCTCAGTACAAACCCTCCGGACAACAAGGGACCTAAAATGAATTGTTCAGAATGTTTTTTCTGTTTATAAAACACAGCTTGCTATGTCATGCCATGGCTTTTGCAATAAGTATAATTGTGTGTTAGTCCCAATAATGGGACTTTCACATTGGCATCATTAACGATATGACTTTGCCAGTCTATAATGTGAAGTCCCAAAACAGTATGTGGTAAGGGTGTTTCCGTAAATTAAGGGGCCAGTAGACTTTGGTGTCCCGTTTTACTATGTGACATTTTGTAAAAATTTAAATTTAACAATGTTTTTTTTAATTTAAATTCAAACTTATAAAATTTCCATTTTGAATTACATGCCTTTTGCATCAATTTTCAGATTATGTAATATGAAAAACATTGAACTCATTAACTTTAAATTTTATGTATAAAGTGAAAGGTGGTCATTTCGTGTAAATGGGGACACCAAGCGTGTGACATGAAATAAAAAAGCCTAAACATTGTGTTCTTGGTTTTAATATGCATCAAAACCTTGAAACTATATAAGGTATATTGTTCTGATTTATTATAAAGAAAACACATTAAGCTTTTCATAACAAATAATCTGATGTTTGGAATTAGCCGATATGTTTTAATCAATGCAAGTCATTAATGTCACGTGTAAACAAAATACAAAATTTTGGTGTCCCACTTTTCAGTTACTATGGGAACCAATGGGGGGGCCTCTCCTCCCCTATCGGGGGGGGGGGGGGGGGGGGGGGGGGGGGGCTTTGTTCTGAGAAAAATGAATGTCAAGTGACATGCTAAAGTTCATGGTAATTGCTTGGCATAGTAATTCATGCTATATCGTGCCAAGTTTTTAAAGGACGTGTATCTAAAACCTTTTTAAATTTTGAATGTTCTGTGGGATCTGTGGTTCCCCGTGTAACGGGACACCAAATGGTGTTCCGCTACACTTGTGCTGAAAAAAAATTGTTTTAATTGCAGGCATGACCATTTGACTATATCTTATTGTGCTCCCTTAAATAACCAAAATGTAAATATAAAAACTATACCCACATATCACATAGTTATGAAAATTATTCTTTAAAAAAATAAGAAAATTGTGGGGTCCATTTACACGGGGAAACCGGAATTGCAGTTTTATTGCAATATTTTTAAGTTTTAAAGTACTTTGGACTAATGTTTGATTGGTTATTTAAGAGAAGGTATTACCAAATATTTGTTCAAGAAATTATTGAGATCCATCCTTAAATTTTGTTGTCCTTTTTTCTCTCAAAAAAATGTCACAAGTGGGCCCCCTAATTTTACGGAAACCCACCCGTTATTCAGCTATGACATTTAAATTTTGACCACTGACAACATGGCACCTCCAAATTTCATATAAAACAACCCGGTGCTTCATAACACTCTTCTACCTTTCACCAGTAATATCCAATTTTAAAAATCAAGGAAAAGAAAAGCTAAAGCTTTCATTAAGAACCTGACAATACAAAAATCAGGACTTAGTCACGGTCAGAATTCTTAAGTAACAAGTATTGAAATTTATTAAATTTAAACTTTCATAAAAAGTTGAAGATCATTTAGGACTATCCTGTAGTTGATGGTGAACACTCTAAGGAATACTTTCAAGGTGGAATCAGGTAAAGATTTATTCGCATGAAGCGTGAAAAATTATTGGAGAATGTGAGACAAAATGTGCGTCCATATCAGTTACACACTATTTTGGCATGGACTCCATCCATTGATTAAGTTAATGGCATATGATAATTGTACATAAGGGAGGAGTCATGCTCAGCAGGACTAAATTGTGTGTGCACTCTTTTTTTTTGCACGCCAATACATAAACCAACATGATTGACCTCCACCATTCAATAGTTAACCCAATCAATATTCTATTGATTGGGGTGAGAAATGCTCCTTGAATCTTCCTTTGTTCTATGTCAACAATAACCAAAGGAACTTCAGAAACTGTATTGCACAATTTCCCCAATTTTCTCTTGATTTCATGATATTGACCCATTCAAAAAACTGTTCTAAGGTAGCGCAAATCAGGTGCCCGCCGAGAGTGGCGTCCCTTACCTCATCTCGGTGCAACTTGGCAGCATGACGACAAGAACTCCGCTAAGACAGCTGGCAGCTATTTCGAAAAATTCACGTATAGTGTTCAACTTGGCGATATTTCATTGAAAGTTTGTTATGATCGTTAAAAACACTGTAGTGTTTAACATTATTTTACACAGGAGAGGCAAGCATCAAAACAGCAAGCTTGTGTCCCACGGTATTAATGGGCAGCTTAATCAAGGGTAGGGCTTTCATATCAATATAGAACGCTATAGACACAAATCAGAACAAGCACCTTAAAATAGTAAAATTTGAAATTTAACCCGCATTGGTTTTTTTCAACTATGAATCTAGAAATAGACCTATTTGGGAGATGTCAAGTACAAACCATGTTTATAGCATATCAAAACCAGATCCATACATAAATTTAATATTTTACATTTATAAAAACAAGGAAAAACAACAGTAGTTTAAAGCTGTAATCATCCGTGATCATTTACCAGACTAAATTGCGAGTTGATTTCTAAATATTACTACACCTCAAAACGATAATGAAAATAATATGAAATAATGAAACTTCAAATAATGAATAATGGGGAATTAAATCGGACCTCGTCACCTTTAAAAATCTCACATGAAACTAATAATCAATTTCCATTGGCCTTAGGTTTTCTTATTCATGTTGAATTGATTTCCACCCGCTAACACAAGGAAAATGAACTTGACATTGTCTCCCCATTAACTGTGTTGGGAGCTGTTTGTATTTGCATACAAATACAAACATGACTCTGTTCTGGAAACTTGCCATCATTGCACAGACGTATGCTATCTTATCCCTATCAGGTGACATACATCCCAATCCTGGCCCTTATAAGCCCAAATACCCATGTGGAATTTGTCAGAAAGCAGCTAAATGTGTCAGGAGGCACTGGGCCTGTTGACAGCTGTGATTGCGGGTAGCACAAAACCTGTAGTCACATTGGTGATGAAGTGTACACAGTTCTCCAGGCCTATTCCAATTATTCCCTGGACATTGACCATTGTGGAATTACAAACATCAATTCCCGGTATTTTTCGGTCATCTCACAGCTTTAATCCATGGAAACTCATTCTCCATATTAGACTCCAGTTGTTTTTTCTTCCATCACATGGATCTCAATGGTAGTGTAAGCAGTGATCTTACACATGTTGGTGACCCTCAATGTACATGACTTCATCACCATTTACTAAACATGAGCCAGCGAGGACGGAATTCTTCAGTTAAAACCAAGAAGAAACGTGATATTGGTACTGGAAATGGTATTGATAACGCCACAAAATTGGTCAGTTTGAAGCTTTGATGTCAACTTCCAAAGCCTGTGGGAAAGAAAGCCACCGTTGCTGGAAAGATTCTCAGCGAAAATCCCCATATTGTCCTTTGGTACTAATACATGGTTAAGTGATCCAGTTTGGTAAGCAGTAATGTTTCCCTCCTAATTACACTGTGGTACAGGAAGGATAGACCTGGTAACACATCCTCGTGTTAATTGGCAAGTAGGATGGAATTGTCTCTTCACATCACAAGAAACTTGATGTGGAAGCTGAGCTACTGTGGATTAAGGTACAGCTTGTTAAACCAGAAACTACTGTACGTATGTGCTTTTTTATCGCCGTCCGTCACATAGAGAAGAACCTCTTCTGAAGCTACGTACTTGACTCGTTAGGTAAAAATAGATCAATCTAGAATCAACTATCTGGATTTGGTGGTTACTTTAATGTTTTTTCCAGAGTCGATTGGACTATAACCAAGAGGAAACCTCCTTCTGACTGTAGTTACCCAGAAGTGGTAATCACTACTCTCTTGGAGACATCAATGATTGCTCGTTTATCCCAACTTGCTTACAGAAGTTAACCACATCCATGAAACCAGAGTGACAAGGGTTTATGAACATCCTTAATTTACTGCTTGTACACTAAATCAAAACCATTTCCCCAGTTTAAATACATTGCCTTGCGTGTCAGTCACTTCATACTAGGGGAGGCTACCATCAAACCAACTGACTCAAAGAGTACTCTGTCGCAAAGTCTAGCGTCCCAAGGCTGTATTAGTGCTCGCAGAAGAATTAAAAATTCTTTCAAGATTCCTTCTTAGTGGGACTACATCACCAGAACCACAGAGGACAACTGGAGTAAAACATTTTAAAGGTGCTATCTAGTGTTCCTACAGTAGATAAGCAATTCCATCAACGGTTAAAGTCCACGATTTAACTTACCGTGGATGATTTAGACCTTGAAACGCCTACCTGAGGAAACCAGTGAGCTTTCTACAAACTGAAATCACAACGACAACAAACACTGCCCACGTTACAAATCTTTAAGGCAGTCGACCCATAAAGAACTTCAGGAAGCTGAAAGAGAGTACAGTAACTCAGCACAAGTAAAAACAAAAAAAAAAAAAAAAAAAAAAAAGACAAACTTTTGTCATCCAGGGTTTTTGCTTCTCAAACCTTTCCATGTTTCCCTCCTAGTCCCACAAGGCACAGTACGTGGACCACTCCTCTTCCTGTGTTACATTCATACCTCGTACAAGGCCTGTCATCTAATGCCTGCCTATTTGCTGAACGACTGCGTTATTTATAGTAAAAGCACATGCCAATCTGATTGTGAATGCCATCCAAAAGGACCTACATATCTTGGAGCAGTTGGGAGTGGCATTGGCGATGTCCTTTAAACCTGACATGTAATGTCCTCCGCTTCACAAACAAGAAAAACATCATTGATTATCCATACTCCCCCTTTCTGGACATGTACTTGATCCTGTGAAGAGCCACAAATATCTTGTTGCGTCCACTTGTCATCTATGGAATGTCCATCATTGTGCAGTTACAGCTACAGCAACCATTGTTTTTTGGTTTTCCTCAGAAGAAACATTGGGATCAGCACCACAAAAGGTTAAACTCCTCGCTACCAAAGTTTAGTTCGCCCTCATCTGGACTAATTGTGATCAGTTGGGACCCCTTCACTGCCTCCAACATACAGAACGTTGGAAATGGGTCCAGCGAAGAGCTGCACGGTTTATTTTCAATAATTACAACTTGAATGACAACACTTCCGTCACCGCTCTCCTCAAGCACTTGACTACACCCTGCAGACCAGGAGATTTGTCCAACGCCTCACTAACTTTCACAAACTTATAAATACTACAATAGATGTTAAGCCCCACCAAATTGCCACCATAAGATCACACACAAAATATCAACAGCGATCCACGCCAAATTACCTTCAGGTCCATGTAACCCGCACCAAGGCTCTGCAACACGCCTTCTTTATCAAACTATCCAGTACCTGGAACAACCTCCTCAGCATTTACCAACATTCCCTCCCGATGTTAAAGCGTCAGCGCAGCTGTGTCAGTCATTAAAGAACCCAATAACTTGCTTGTCCACCTCTTAAGTTGAGTGTTGTTCCAGTAAGGAGCTGCCTCAACTTTCTACAATCAAGATCAAGATCAAGTACAAGTTAAGAGACCAAACAAATCGCCACCACAGTGGCACCACTAGTGAGGCCTACCCCACCTGTCCCTACTTTTCCGAATTTGCTACTGGGACGTGGCTACTTCATTAAAAGTGAGGAGTCAAGCGCTCGGGGCCCAAGAGCGCCGGAATTGGTTGAATAACCACTTTATTTAAGCAGACCCCGGCACAAAAGTGAAGAAGATGCGTACCTAAGATTGTCAAGGGATAATCCGTCCATTTATTGAAGAATAAATTGCATTGCCCCCCTGTTAAAAATCCAGAAATTAATTGCCCCGCTAATGATGAATAATGTCCGGCTTCACCCCCCCCCCCCTGGCAGTGACGGGCCCGGGGATTCCACCAATATGACGTATATAGTGCGTAAAATCAGGGAATACGCAATAAGGAAATTTGCATCCTGAATTTTGATATGAATTTCGCCCACTTGATGAGTGAGTAGTAAAGACATGTGAAAGTAAAACCAGCCATTTACGAGAACACCGCGATAACATTGATAAAATACATAGAGTTGGGCAAGCACAACTAGGCACCACGGTGACCACGTGAAAAGGCAAGATGAATCGTGCTAACAGCAGCGGTACAACCCATCAAAAGTGTGTGTCCTCAGCTTTGCTTCCTTAACAAACCCTCAGCACACAAGGACCCTAAAACTGAAATTGTTTTTCAGAATGTTTTTTCTTTTATAAACACAGCTTTGCTATGTCTGCCATGGCTTTTGCAATAAGATATGTGTGTTTAGTCCCCATAATTGGCATTCACATGGCAATGTCATTAACAGTATGCCTTTGACAGGCTATAATGTGAGTCCCACCAAAACAATTATGTTTAAAGGGTGTGTTCCGTAAATTAGGGTTCCCATAGAGTTTGGTGTCCCCGTTTTTCTTATGTGACATTTTGTAAATTTACATTGTTAACAATGGAAGATATGTATCAAACTTCTAAATTCCATTTTGAATTAACAGCATTGCATCAATTTCAATTATATAATATGAAACTTGAACTCATTACTTAATTGTTAATGTATAAATTAAAGGTGTCATTTCCCGTGTAAAGTGGGAAACCCAAGCGGGTGCATGAAAATAAAAAAGCCTAAACATTGTGGTCTTGGTTTTATTGCCTCAAAAACTTGAAAATATATGTCTATTGTTCTGATTTATTATAAAGCACACATAAAGCTTTCATAACATAATAAAGTCTGCTGTTTTTTGGGAATAGCCCGATCATGTTATAATAATTCAGTATTCAATTTCCCCGTGTAAACAAAACCAAATTTTGGTGTCCCACCTTTCACGTTTTACTATGGGAACAATGGTTTGTTCTGAGAAACTGAATGTAGTTGTATGCAGGCTAAAAGTTCAATTGTAATTGCTTGCATACGCAATTCATGCTATATCGTGCAAAGTTTTTAAAGACATTGTTACTAAAAACCTTTTCCATTTTGAATATTCTGTTGGTGATCCTTGGTTTCCCCTGTAAAACGGGACACCAAATGGTGTCCCGACTACACTTGTGCCTGAAAAACATTGTTTTTTATATCGTGCATGCGCATTGTACTCTTAACTTATTGTGGCTCCATCAATAACCAAAATGTACATATAAAACTATACACAATCACAGTTAGAAGGAAATTATCTTTAAAAAAATAAGAAAATTGTGTGGTGTCCCATTTACACGGGGAACCGGAATGCATTTATAGTGCATTTTTTAAGTTTTTTTAAAGTACTTTTGACTACTTTTGAATGTTATTAACGAGAATGGTATTATCAAATATTTGTTCAAGAAATTATTGAGATCCTCCCTTAAATTTTTTGTTGCCTTTTTTCTCTCAAATGTCACAAGTTGGCCCCCTAATTTAAGGAAACACCCGTAGCAGCTATGAGCCTTCAAATGTCGACCACTGACAACATGCTCCCTCCACAGTTCATTAACACCGGTGCTTTCACTCACACTCTCTACCTATCACCATTAATATCCACTTTAAAATCAGTGAAATACCAGCTAAAGCTTTCAGAAGCCCTGACAATACAAAATCAGGAGCTTCGCACCGGTTCAGAGAGCTTAGTACAAAGTCTTGAAATTCATTAAATTCACTTGTCAAAAAAAGTTGAAATATTTACTACTATCCTGTAGTTGATACCCACTCTAAAGTAAATACTTTCAAGGTGGAAGCAGTATATTATTCGCGATGAAGCGTGAACATTATTGGAGAAATGTTAACAAAAATTTTGGTCTATCAGTGTACACCCGAAGTTTTGGCATGACTCCTCCATTGATTTAATTTAAGGGCATTATGATAATTGTTACATAAGGAGGAGATCCTGCCAGCAGGACTAAATTGTGTGTGCACTCTTGCACGCCCAAACATAAACAACATGATTGACCTTCCCATTCAATCTTGAACCCAATATATTATATTGATATGGGGTAAGAAAAAGCTCCTTGACATCTTCCTTTGTTCTCTGTCAATAATAACAAAGGAACTTCTAAATCTGTATGCACAATTTCCAATTTCTCGTTGATTTTCATTAGAATACAGATATTGAACATTCAAAAAATGTTCTAAGGTGCGCAACTCAGGTGCCCGCCGAAAGTGGCGTCCTTACCTCATCTCGGTGCAAATTGGCAGCAGACGACAAAATCCCCTAAGACGCCGTCAGGCTATTTCGAAAATCAAGTATATTGTTCAACTTGGCGATATTTCATTGAAATTTTGTTATGATCGTTTAAAAAACTGTTAGTGTAAACATTATTTTACACAGAGAGACAAGCCCAAATACCAGCGGCAACCAGGTGCAATTTTTTGTTAAAAAGTTGCTCCTGGTTCCCCTGGGATAGACAGGATCCAGGGGCAATTTCCTGAGAACCAGGGGGCAATTTCAAAAATCAAATGACAATAGTCTACGATACTTTATTTTGCACTCCAAGTCCTGTTTTCATTAAACCTTACCTTAATACCGTAACAATGTAAACACTAGCATTTGGATCACATTTACGTAAGTTTACTACCATTATCACATCTCAGGCTTTAGTTAGCCCGTCCAGGCCCGCCTTAATATTTTTTTTGAACAGGGGGCAGTTCCTCTTAAGGGTTAAAAATCTAGTATTCTTGGTGACTTAATTACAGCCTCCTATCACTATATCCTGCGGACCTATTATTGGGTCACTGGCAATTCACTCAGGCTCCACCTTATCGGAGCCTACACAGATCGAATCTGTGTTACTGGGATATAACCCACTAACCCAGAGGAAGTGTATTGAAAACCACTAATGCATCTGCCCCATTGGCAAGTGTGGACACCAAATTGTTCCATTTGTTTACATGCCTCAGTCCCTTCTAAATAAAATAGGAGCCTGACTACCTAAATCACTAGACATGGATACCACACAATCCCAATGCCATCCTCGAACAATTTTTTTTTCACTGCCATATCAAATAAAATACGAGAAATTGGCCATTTGCAAACAATTCAGAAGTTTCTGTTTTATTGACATGAGGAAAAAGAGAGATGGTCAAGAATAGTTTTGCTCCACACCCAATCAATATTGCCCATTGTTGGGATAACTAAAAAGTGAATGGGATCTTCAATTGTGTTGTTTATGGTTTGGCGTGCAAGATTTCACCCCCATTGTCCAGTAATTACGGTCTTTTTGAATTCCCGGAAGTGCTACTCCTGGCAAATGAAGGAACGTAAATGGTGTCCACCCCACATGCTGCTGTGCATCCTATGTCGGTCCCCTTGTGTGTCTGAGGGTTTTGTACTGAGCACAGCTGAAGCAAACAGTCGATGGGTGTAGCGAGCCTGAATGTTATCTATGAACCAGAACCCCTAACTACTCAGGTATAGGGCAGTAGTACTTTACAGCAAGTGGGGTGTACAGTGTACAGGCATGGTCACCATTGTCAGTGACCATTGGTCACTGAATCTGATTGTTTGAATGACCTATTATAATTTTTTTTATGTATGCTACATGCAATAAGAGTGGTCTTGACAATGGACTCTGACACTTGAAAATGTCCACATCATTAATGTGGTTTGTTTGAGGCGTTTTCAAAATCTTTTCGTTTAGAGTTGATAAGCATTGGAAAATATTCAGAGTTAGATTCTTTTGTAACTAATGGACGTTAAAAAAACTTATCAATTGTCCTTATTACAAAAAAATGTTTCTAAGTTACATGGTCAATTTTTTCATATGTTGCAAAATATAGACTGATTAATTTACGAAATTGATATATTTTTTCAAAGTATTTTAATAACTATTTATGCTAAGAAAAAAAAGTTTATTAACTAAGGTTAAATGCATACTATTTGGCAGCAAAACCTTTAAATTGATTTACCTCGCACACCTTCACTGTGTGGAGTGGGTCCCAACCCGCACCCTTTTTTTACCAAAACCACCCTTTTTACCAGCAGCCTCTGGTACCCCCCCTTTTACCAACCGGCACCACTTTTTTAAACCCGCAGCCCTTCTGGTACCCCCACCCTTTTTTAACACTAAGCCACCCTTTTTAATTCCACGCACTCGCTGTACCCCCGCCCATAATTCACTAACATTTCCAAGCTTCGGCCATTTTGTCTACCCCCATACAATCAGATCTTATTCTTGGAAAGACTTTTTGTAAATTGGGGGGGGTGATGCAAATGCACAAATCAACTCCAACATAAGGTCAGTGGGCCTGATCCATGATGACAAAGAAATATTGAATAAATTTAAAATCATTCCTAGTTCACACTTCACTGAGTTTCATCATTAACACTGGGACTTTATTTTTTTAACCCACCCTTTTATGAACACCCTTTGTACCAGAGTACAAACCCACCCTTTTGTCGAGTCGCCACTCCATGTACAACAAGTAATCAACACACACCTATCGATGGTGGGCGAATTCGGCTACTCTACCTTTCCCCCCCTGCCAAACAGCGCATTTAGCTCAGACTGCCTGCGTATTTTGTACCGTAAATCAGAAAATAGGGACTAAAATGCTTGAACATGTGGCACAGAACCTTTTCTGGTAAATGATTTCTGACCTGAAACCGTACTTTAAATGTTCGACACGTACGTTTTTCGCATGCCAAAATTCTAACGCCGCGCGCGCTCGCCCGGTCAATTGAACACCATTTTTTGTCTATTTTGTCTGACCCGGAGCCGTGGTCCGCAAAATAGGTTGTGGCTAGGTCAATAAATGTTGTCCAATATGGCTAATACGTTGCACCTGAGTGGTTAATAAGATCATTTATTAACTTATGTCCGTTGATGATGTCCGATAATTAACCTTGGTTCAAGGCTTTTATCTAACAATTGTAGGTACAGTATTTTATGTTTTTGTATCATAAAGCGACACGTTTTTTACGAAATTTACTCCTTTCTAGCACGCTAGCAATCTTTGTCCCATCGGCGCAGTGTTCATCGGCAAATTCAGCTCTTTTCCCGACCACCGATTCAGAACCGATCACTCACTTATATGGTCAGATTATAAGTACCCCGATCAATACAACCAGTAACACCCTTGATGACCGTCCATAATCACTCATGTTATTCTCAGTAAAAGGTTTAATGAAAGATTACATAAGCTAGCATCTCAGCTTGAACGGGGCCCGAACGCGGAAGCCCAAAAAATACACCACTTAAACTCAAAGACAAGGTTGATACCATAATCAATCGCAACTAATAAAGATCACGGACACTTTTTTTTTATAAGTTTTCCTGTTGAATTATTCAGCTCACGGGCGCATTTTACAAAGTACAGTTGGCGCCGGCTACTATTTATTTCCCGTCCCAGCGCATTTGCATGCCTTTACTGGCGCATTTTTTGCCCCTTGCGCCCGTTATTCGATGCTTGCAGAGAGAACTTGCCATATGTTCGATCCACAGGTTTTCTATTCCAAAATCGAAGGGTTGAAATTGAAGCGATTTATGTGTAGAGACGAATACGAAAAAAGTATTAGCTTGCACTGAAGCACGAGTTTCATTTTCTCGAAATGTTTAAGTTACGTCCCGAGTCAGAAAAGTCAGTTGGTAATCCAATAGCGGGTACCATTATAATGTTCATGTCTGCTTCAAAAGCACGCTCATTGACGCTCACAACTTTTTATTGGTTGTGTTTAAATGTCGATTTTTTGGTGCTGTTGTTTAAACAATATGGACATCGGGTGCTTTACCTAGTGTGAAATTTTGGCAACTGTATGTTCACACGGACTGACCGCAGCCGCCCGGTTGGGCGGACGTATTGCACAAACAAGTACAAAAGAAAACTCAAACCTTGTTTTTGAACTTGGCTGACTAATTGGTTATTGACCCCATAGACACACCGTGCTTTGACTTTCTGTCGTGCACGACAGAATTAATCAAATCAAATCATCATATTATACATACAGACGGCGTTTCGGCTTATTCCTTCGAGTGATCTAATACTGGACAGCATTTCAAATATGCACAAAAAACCGATGGGTTCTAATCATTCTGGGACACCCTTACTTTAGATCTTGATAAACTGTTTGTTAAGATTTTAAACTCAATCAGCCATATACCCTCTGGTCCGAGATTATCTGAACGGACTCACAAACCTTCCTTGCAGGGTGGACACAATTGCCCTGGGTCGATATATCTCACCATAACCCATTGGCCGGGGTGAACTAAATTGTGCACAATTGTTTTAAATTCAATTTAGTCCATTTGGTGTGGCGCTGATCACGAACTGCCAGCACACTTCACATCTGTTTAAACATATGGACATCGTGCTTTACCTAGTGTGAAATTTCTGGCAACTGTCATGTTTCAACGGACCTGACCGCACCGCCCGGTTGGGCGGAACCGTATTTGAACAACCAGTCAAAAAAAACCGCAAACCTTGTTTTGAACTTGGCTGACTATTGTTATTGACCCCATAGAACACCGTGCTTGGACTTTCTGTCGTTCACGACAGAAATTAAGTCAAAGCAAATCATCATATTATTACATACAGACTGCGTAGTCTGCTTATTCACTTCAGATTGATCTAATACATTGGAAACTTTCAAATATGCAAAAAACCGATGGGTACTAATCATTCTGGGACACCCTGTAATTTAGTTATCTTGATAAACTTTTGTGTAAGATTTTTAACTCATCAGCCATATACCCTCTGGTACGAGATTATCTGAACTGACACACAAACCTTCGCCTTGCCGGGTGGACCAATTGCCGTGGGTCAGCAGATATCTCACCTATAACCATTGGCCGTGGTGATCTAAATTGTGCACAATTTGTTTTTTAAATTTCAATTTAGTCATTGTGTGCGTGAGCACAAACTGCAGCACACTGCTCATCTGTTGTGCATCCATAGTATAAACACGAAATTCTTGTATTATTATATTATATTAATAAAAAAGTTTGTCATTTGAACGTTGGCCTAAGTATAGCATGATTGCCTAATCTTACAGGGAAATTCATAACTCTGGAAGAAAGTTTAATTTTGTATTTTGTCCCTACACCTTTAAAACCCTAAATTTAACCCTACAATGGAATAGTGCCTTTGAGTGCCAGCTGGGCAATAACCCTCGGGACACTCTCTACTCACTACTAACATGCGCACACACACACAAAAATTAAAGATATAAATGAAACAAAGGGGGAAAGCTGATGCCTTTGGGTTGGGCTTTGTGGGCCATTACCCACTTGGTAGCATCATTTCGAAACAGAAGGCGATGTCCTGTCCTGTGATTTTTTCCCAAGGAAATTAGTTACAGACCAGGTAACATGACCAGGTGGCATTTATCAAACGCCTTGAAATCAAATTGTGTCTTCTTTCTTGAATCTTCTGTAGGCAGTGTAGTGTACCATGCAAGTTTGCCCATTGCTGATGTTGTCGTTTGCCGAGCCACTTACGGATCTCACACTGATGAGGGGAAGTATCTTTAAGCAGGTGGGTGGGAATGGAGCTTTTTGGTGAGAACGAGCAACAAAGATGTCAAGTTCACTGGTTTCAAGACATTTTTCAGGGTAAGATTGAATTGTTTTATATCCCTAGAACGTAAACACTCCACTCCAAATTTCATGACTGCTTTAAGTGGTTTCCCATGTGTGCCCAAGAGTTACGAAATAGGTCTAAAGATCATATTTCCCCAATATGTTGTCACTCAAACACAGACAATTTCCAATTCAACCAAAGAATTGTGTCTTACTTTACATTTCCACAAGCTTTTCAGCTCTCAATGTCAAAAATCACAAAATAACAGGGTTTTTTCATATTTTCGTTTTGAATTTGTGTTCTGGAGAACCCCACCTCCTATTTTCATTTTTTGCAGCCGATTATTAAAGCAGGTGTGCTCTTTCATAATTTTTCCCTTGCTGCGGGGTTTGGCGATCATAGATACTTTATACTCAGATAGGGCCATTTTTCCCCAAAAATGTGTTAAAATCATGTTTTTTGGGAAAAAATGCCCATATCTTGAGTTATGGGTATTTCTTTGTTACCCGCAGCAAGGAAATTCTGAAAGAGTACACCTCTTTCATAATCTGCAGAAAAAATGAAAATAGTAGGTGGGGTTCTCCTAAAGAATCAAAACAAAAATCTGAAAACCCTGTATTTTGTGATTTTTTGACATCTGATAGCTGAAAAGCTGTGGAAATGTAAATTAAGACACATTCTTTTGGTTTGAAATTGTCAAGATGTGACAACATATTAAGAAAAACACTCTTTAGATCTATTTAGTAACTCTTGATTCACATGGGAACCACCTTACCATGGTGCAGAATACTTGGTCTTGAACCCAAATTTGTGATCTAAGGAACTGCCTTTTAAATCTATCAACAGCCTATCTCTCGGAGGGCTGAACGAATTAGGGAAAGGGGGACAAGAAAAGTCACAAATTTGGGGTGAGACTCGCCCCCAGGGCCCTTGGGCCCCAGTCCATGATCCGGTAGTACCAACTCTACGACAGTGGTTGCTGGCCCTGGCCACGATTTCGTACCCATCGTTTCCTTCATTTGATGACGTCATCGCTACAATCTTGGACTTGGTGCCTTTTTTCACTCAGTGCTGTGAGATTTTGTAAGATTCAGTTGATCTGAGTTTAGGCAGTATAGAGCAATTCTCCTCCTACTTCTTTCCTATCACCACATAAGCAGTGATGTGAGCTCTCCCTAGAATTCGGTCCATAGTCATGTTGACTCTTTGGATTTTAATTAAAATGGCTTTGGCAGGATAAATTTGTCTTCTTGCAAGGACACAGGCATGTCTAGTTATATTCTTTAGATCCTGTATTTTTTTTTGTTTGTTTTTAGTTGCTCCTCTATTGCTCCCCCTGCAAGTTCTAGAGAGTTTTCTTTGTCGCCCCCCTGCTCATATTCAACGGCTTCCTGCGACTCCCAATGTATTTGTCGCTTACTATGAGTGATCTGAATTTTTACAGGTGATTTCTTAATTTTGACCATCAATATAAAATGGGAATTAAAGACACAAAAATTATGTAAGAAGAATAAACTTGTTAAGACTTCCCTTTAATTACTTCTTATTAAACAAAACAAATGAAAATGGCAAA
>JAMKCH010034476.1:0-18401 GCA_023653785.1 Ophioderma brevispina | reverse complement strand
TAAACAAGTTAATATTCGGACACATACGTGTTGGCTCTCCTAAAGTTCAGACATTTGAGGGGGAAAATCACAAGTCGGGGCATCTTTCCCGCCAAAAAAATTAAGGCGTCAATGGCGTTGAGGTTTTTACAGTAAATACGTTTTAATGTTATATGAACCGTCACATGCAAATGTATTTACGTAGATAACGCGCCAACGACTTTCCAAGCTTGCGTTTGAACATCAATACAATACCACCCTAGGCATGGGTATGTAACACCTATTCGTACAATTGGGAAAACAGGTATGAAAGAATGTCGTCTGCTCCGAGTAGACAAGTTAAAATTGGAATATTAGAGATTATCCAAAGCTAGAATTACAAGAAGTCTGTGGATCGCCTCTTCTCGCCTTTTTCATTTAAAATGCTGTAAAATTCTTAACTTGTGAGCCAGTTATTTTCCCTCTAAACCATATATGTACAGAAACTCTGCGAGTTTCATAATATTGGTTTGCTTTTTAAAAATCGCATATTAAGCAGAAAGCTGAGTTTATATTCTATAATTAGCAAGCTTTTCGGAGTCAGAACGAAACGATATTATTTATTTGAACTTCTTGAGTGTTTTTTATCTTAGAAATGTTAAATATGAAATATTTAACAAGTACATTTGAAAAGTAACGCAATAGAAACTGTCGATTGCTACGCTAAGACGCCGACGGCTGAATCTAGAACGGGTATCGATTAACAAAAGCTGAGATATTTATTTCGTCTGCAGTTTTTACCCTTTTCTTTTTCATTTATAAATGTTGTGAACTTCTTCACTCGCAACTGTCGAGGAAGATGATTTGATACATCGCCTGCATTGTTTTCTGTCCAACTATTAAAATATGGAAACAATTCACATGAATGTTTGAGAAGAGCTTATGAATTTTATTTACATTTTTCACATACTAGCCATTGTTCCTGAGCAAGGCAACAAAAAACTGACGCATTCTTAGCCTTCCTCGATGCAGTAACGCAACCAAGTATCTCATGACACTAATAGAACATGGATACATACATCCACAATGAATTTTGCATATGCACAGCAAAAAATAACTATATATTTAAGCACGATTAGTGCTAACTTGGCTACATCCTGATGATACTTATCTTGGTCGCAATCACTCATATTACTCAATTACATTTAACTTTGGATTAAACAAATTAAATGGAGGAAGCCTTATTTATCGAATTGTAATTTGCCAATCTTACGTCTTGAAAGACAATTTTAAAATTGGATAATATTATGTAATCGGGTTTTTTTTTTTCATGGGTACCTCCGTAAGAACGTCTGACGGGTTTTATATATGCTCTATGCACAATGCACTTTGATATTAATTTATATGTTACTAATGCCAAATGCAATTTGATATTAATTTTGATTTTATTAAAAAAAAACATCGTCAATCGTAAGCAGCGCTGACCCCCTAAAGTGGCCCTTTAATTATCGCCGCACTGATTTATATATTGTATTCTGTCGTTGTTGGAAGTTAAGATATTTTGTGTATTGTGGCTGTGATCTGTAAGTAAAGAACATATTAATTTTATATCCCCCCGTCCCCCTTAATCGCTTCAAACCCACCTGACAAAAAAATCACGGAGCGGACCCCTGTCTTGGGTTAGTGGAAAATTGTTCCTAGATCTGACAACAAAAATACCGCTTCCTCACTTTCTGCGGTGATTGTCAGATTAGGAACTATAGGGATATATAGTGCAGCCAATACTGTCAATGAGTAGTTTCAGGATGGAACATTGATCAAAATATAAAAATATAAAGAGGCGAAGTATAACTTATTATATCGTTCGAAAGATAATTGTATTAAAATAGCTAACTTACAGCGTTATCATGGATATGTAATTAAACGCTGCATACCAATGTATTGTAACAGGGTCCTTGATATAGTGGCTGTTCCACAAATTAGTTATAAGCAGACAATGAAATGAAAGTCTTTTTGCGTGCCTTTGGTTACAAATACACGCACAAGACTGAAGATTAGACATACAAGAAATGACATAATGAAGTGCACAATTCGTCACACAAGTATATTGTAGCACAGACAGACAGACAGGCAGACGACCAGGACTATTTAATCCCCTCCACAGTCTTTGGGACAGTGGGCAATAAGTTCAAAGTTTATATTTCAGTTCATTTGGCCAAACCTGCCATATTTTTTATACATCTTTGCATCTTATATGTCATAGCAGTGCTTGTCTTAACATATAGAGCGAAGCAAATGACTCAATTCACAAGACTGCAATACAAGTATCTGTCACTGTAGTTATGAAATGTTCGAATGGTAAGTGACCTGTTATATCCAGTATGGTGATTGCAGGTCAAATTGTATGTATATCACCCAATATGAAATAATTTTGTATAAAGTTCATGTAAAAAAATGCAAATGGTGTCTTTAGCGTTTGGGCAAGACTCCCTCATATATTATTGTTGTGGGGGTTCGCCACTCCTCCTGCATAGCGAGTCTGTTTCGCATTCTCAGCATATGCCGGTACCCATCTATACTGGGTGGAGAGAGGCAAGCGAGGTAAAGTGCCTTGCCCAAGTGCACAACACATTGGCGACAGTGGGGCTCGAACCCACAACCTTATGCGAGCGCTGATCTACTGCATCACATGTGCCCTAAAGGTTTATGTCTTGTGGCTCAATTCATTATGAAAAGGAATTCGTTTGTTACGTTCTCAATTAAAATTAAATTTCAACGAGATTGCACTTAATCTTTTATTGAAAAACATGGTCGTATTTTTTACTATGATTTTTAAAGATTTAAAAATCTTTAAGGTACTATAAACAACCTTAAGGTGCAATATACGGGACTAAAATGTGTAAGTTGCTAAAAAAATATAAGTTTCAAGTTCTTCTCTAAGATTGTCTACAGAAGTGGCATACTCTATTGACCCCGACAGTCCGTTCGCATTGGGCAAATTTTCGCCAGATTATAATATACCTCATCGTTCTATTATCAGAATAAACAATACAAAACGGTACTCAAAATCTGACGTATTTAAAATTTGTTTGTTTTAGCTACCGTTGTTTGGAGTAGCATTTTGTAATCATGAAATGCTTGTATATAAATTTATTTCAGTGTACACCTAGTGTGAACCTTAAAAGAAAGAACAAGGTAAAGAGGTTAAGCCTAGTGATTTTCTTCGTCATCCAATTCGACTTTTCCAATACAATTGCGTGGGCAAGGAATACAATGAATGTGACAACGCCACGGACCCTCCAATCATCCGAGTGATACATTAAGCAAATCTCTGAGTCAGAATTAATTTCGTCTCATGCTAATGAATCTTTTGCTTTAAACCTATCGTTGTTTAAGACGTTACATACAAGGACTTCTTGAGATTTTGCGGGGGATGAAGGCGGCTTGAGCTGATGAAGTTCAATCTTCAAACCTAGAAACAACAACAAATGTTGTAAGCGTTAAGATATTATGAAATGTCATTTATAGTCGAAGTCAGTCTAATATACAATGACATGGGTTGAAATTCCAATCTGCGATAGTGGTGTCGTTTAAATTATTTTCACATGGATTGAAACCTGTAAGAAGGCTTTAAACTATATAGTGCATAATGATACCGACATTGATATATAGGATCGATGTAACGCCAAGGTAAACTGAGATAGTGAGATGGTGAATCATCAACTGTATAATATCCACTTCTCATAGGTCAAGCAAATATCTCAATACACGCCTTGAAAGCTGAGTATTGTAAACATTCTAAATTTTACCCGAACGTGATGAGTTTTAAGTAGGTTAAGCTCAAATTAATTTAAAGCGACTGAGAAAGGCCTTACAAAATTCGAAGCTCCTTAGTGGTTATACACCACTTAAACCTGGTTGTGCGTAAGGATCAAAAATCTTGGATGGACAATTTTTGCATGGCATCTGGAAAAAAGTCTTTAAAATGTCTGAAATGAACTGTTATATTAAGAAAGTGATGGAAATCATGATGACATGGTAGACTGGTATGTGTTCTCAAACTAAGCGGCATTTGGACCAGTGAATTGATGAAAATTACTCCGCGGTCATGAATTTCACATCGATTTGCAAATTACTGCTTTGGCGACTTATAGAGAATCTTGGGTTGCCGGTCTGACATCGGGCAAGTTTGGTTGATTCGTAACTAAAATTTAAAAAAAGAAAAAACCTAAAATTTCAAAATTTGGTTATTTGGTGATTTTCAGCTTGTACTTTGGGGTGTACTTTGTTGTATTCATCAGGAGAGTTTAAATGGAAAGAAACTGCTCAAAGTTGACATTTCCCATAGACTACGTGTATACGTGAGTTCGTGGTGGGTAACCTCAGCCACAGCAATCTTATTATGTACGCTCTAAAAAGCTATTTAACTTTAAAAATATAAAAAAAGAACAAATTAAAAAATTAAAAATCACCCAATTTTTGATAAAAACATAACAATGTGTTTGAAAAGTTTTAAAGGTACATGTATTTAGGTTGTTATGAACTCAAAAGGTATCAATTTTTTATGTTGCTATGTTAAAATACAAAAAAGTAAAAAAAAAATAAAAAATAAACAAGCACTTATACCATGCAATCTAAAACGCAAAGGTACGTTATTATTATTATCCAAACCATTAGTAAAATTTTGTTGAAAAGCTAGCATGTAAAAGATAATGATAAAAAACAGAGACACTCCCTCATTGCCGCCACACATGTCCTGATAAAAAAAAAAATTTAATAACGATTTCATCATCCGTGGGACCAGCATCGTTAAGGACGGTTCTCAAATGTGTTATTTTCAGTCAGACTTAGCAACAATTTCAACAAATTCGACCAGATATGACTGAGGGTAAAAAAATTCAGATTCCTTTAACCTGGGAGTGCAGGGCCATTGGTAAGTGTCTATCAACTTGACAAATTGAGTAATTTGTTAATGGTTAAAGCACTAAATACCTTTCCTCGTTCACAAATAATAATAAGTAAATCTTGAGTTTCTACAGTGTGTGTGTTCCATTAAAGGCTGACTCACCCTCCAATTTTCTAACAATTCGTATTTTTGGCATACATAATGCTTGTAAACATTGTAATCACTGTGCGAAATAGCTAAGCTCAATTGGATGTCCTTGCTATAGAAATAAGTAGAAAATCCAGGACTTTGTTATCAAATTCGGGTCCGGAATTTTGTTATACACGGTATCCTAAATTTCTGTCATGATCTATACCCAACAACATCAAAACAAAACGGAAAATCCGATTCATCTCAAATTTGGAATGTATATTTAGGTGACTATTTTAGTTCCAGTCACTATTCATCTATTTGTAATTAACACCAAAAATTAACTTCGAAATTCTCTTGAGTCAGCCTTTAACTTTGAACGTATGTTACATCATTATTCGAAAAGGAAGGAAAGCAACGAAAGTCAAGATAATATAAGAAATGTTGTGTGGCAAGTCTTTGACCTAACAACTTTGTGCAGATCAATTACTTACACTCCATTTTTTTTCATGAACCGCGTTTTCAGAAAAAAAAGTTAAGGTATCCAACGACATACCAATTATAATTACATGTAACGCTGGGACGTATATTGCTGAGAGAATTCAAAAACAACATTTTAAAGTATTTCAGCAATGATTCGGCCACCAAATTTACATGGATTATATAAAATGTAGATTTGCTAATAGCAGTGAATTTTGTCTCTTCTTTATAGAAAAAAAGCGATAGATTTATACCAGATATTCTATGGATTTTATTAAAGAAATCGTAAGATTTTATACTAAATACTGTTTTTTTTTTTTTCGATAAACACAGGGTGATAAGAGGAATTGCAAAATAAAACACATCAGAATGGCAATACAAAATACAGAGTGGAATTACTTCACTCAATAAATCTCAAAGGTCGTCGAATTGGTCACTGATTTAAGGAGATTCATTCTTTCAGTCAGTCGCTAGTGTGCAAAAAATAAGTTGCCATTTGCATAAGCGGGTCACTTGCATTCCAAGGCCGAGCAAGATTTTGAAATATTCATTTATTTGAACAAACAGTTAAAATCTAAATTACGGACAACTAGGTTCGTCTTATTACCACAAATCATATTCCGGTTATTGAAACTTTTATTTTCATGTAGATTATTTTCTTGTTATCGCTTACACCAGACTTCAGGAAACATATTTCAGTCGTTTTAAATGACACATTGATAACAACACGTTGTAAAATATTGTTAATTGTTTACAATAATTAACTGTGCCCACCTTCCTTCCACGCCTTGTATATGTGTGGACCGGTACACAATAGGAACATCCTTCACTTTATAAAAAAAATAATTAATTTTGCTGACATGTTTATTAAATCAAGGAGGGGGTAGCAACTAGTCTCGTGAAGATTTAAAATCGAATTGATATAACCTGACTGCGTCTGTGTTAATGTTTTCCTTGAACTACAATCAGAGCAGGCCCAGGGTGAACCAAGTCGACCAGGCTATCCAAGATTCACATGTCTCAATAATTTTGTGTGTCCCACTGGACCGCAGGCAGCCTATTATACACTATACAAGTGCACGAAAATATATGACATACTTAAAAAAAAAAAAGGTACATTTTAAAATTGTCATTTTTGAAAAAAAAAGTATCGGATGTCATTTCTGGAAAATCGATGAGATTTTACAACTTCAAGCCGACGATTTTACTTGTTTATTTATCGTGTCATACCTAAGCAAGGTCTAATGGTTATACCGCTGGACAATGATCTATCCAACCCGTTTGTTTCTAACCTGTCCCGATACCTTCAAAATAACTGGCTCGTCTATTATTAATTCAAATTCTCTTTAACCTTTGCTTTGTAATTTCAATGTCAAATTGACTGTTATATCACATCATTTTGCTCTTCTGTTTCTTTTTGTGTAATCCTCAGGTTAAGAATCACAATTCACAAAAATTCAAGGCTGTATATATTTCAACTTGATTCCATATCGATGCTCTTAACAATTTTCACGCGACAATGTATCCGTGAGATCTCCAGACAACGGCGGGACATTGTTTTTATCGATTCCTTTTCATTTGTTGTCTACTTTGATATTGCACCGCCTTTCAATAGTACTGTGCAAATAAATGAAATATCTAAATTGCTAAAAATATAACACTTACAAAACACACTATCCCTTTACCATTATATATACATGCATTTCTCTTATAGATCCGTGGCATTAACAATAGTTTTCAAATGACTCTTAACGTCCCTAAGGTCAATGACACCAACCTTACGTCACCGCAAAAAAGGGAGCTGGCGGTAATTTTTTCTTGTGGCCTGTTAAAAACTTATGTTGTTTAACGGTAAACTACCGGTGTGGCAGAGATATAGTCTCCGGGCTCACAGTCCGGGCACCATGTTGAACAAAGGACAATCGATTCAGTTACTCTTCACGCAACACTAGTTCAGGCTTTATTCCGTTGACGTATATGGAGCCCCGGACTATAATGATACCTGCCGGACTATATATTATTTCACACCGTAAACCTGCTGCCGGTATACTACGTTAAATAACAACAACCATAAAGAATGAATTTGTCGTTATATTGAGGAGAAGTTTTTTATGTTTTAGCGATCTTTGTATGACGAAAACACATATTTTGTGTTAAGTCATTAACATGCTCAGGAAATCTCTTAAATACATAAATTTCTTCTACGATGCACCGTAGTTTCGGTAGAATACTGGCAGCTGAATCCGGTATTCTACCGTTACAAACGTTTATATTTTGTAATAAGGTGCAAGGATGGCTTTGTGGTGGGGGATTGGTGGGTCGGTGGTTGGGCGGGCGGAAAAGTTCGTGCATGCGTGTCCTTTGTATTTCTTTTGGCACTCTCTGTGTATATATAGAATGTCCTTGTATGTGCTATTTAAGATTAAGACATCTGCACGCATATTTCCATCAACCTAACATTGCCATTCCAAAAGTAAAATAAATACTCAATGGTCCGATTAAAGCCAGCTCCTTTCTGGCTCAGAACGGATTTTCCCTTTTAAAGTATCGCCACTCCTGTATAATAAGCCAAGGCGCGATTGTGTGCATTTATTTGATCTTTTTTATTATAATGCAATAATCATTAATAACCCTCGGTAAAACCCCATGGTTGATAATTGCATATGGCGCGGCTCTGTTACCTAGGGTAATTATGCTCCCATGGAAACTACCCCGCTTGACGTCAATTCTAACAATGGTTGCCATAACGACGTAAATCGCTGACTTTTTGCATGATTATTTTCCATGCCTCGATAAATTTGGTAGATGAAACTATGGATTATGAATATATAAACTACTTCTATTTATGACATTGTCTACCGTATGGTCCAGTCTACACTTGCATTTCTTTATGTGTCCCCAATTTGACAGTGTTGTGGCGCTCCAATCTGGGAAATAGCGGATATTATTTTACTTTAACTTGTACCCCGCTACATTAGTGTCGCAGAGACATCGCGCGCCAGTTCGATCTACAGGCAGACGACGTGGCAGCTATCAGATCAAGAAATTCAGGGTGCAACGATACAAATAGTGTCGCCATGATGAATTGAAGCCCCCTAGACTATTTCCGTCTTTGGTTATGATAAAGTTAAGTCAATTCGAAAATGACACCAACGTTTTGTGCCTGTTTCTTTATCAGTCTTTCATTTCGTCCTAGCTGGCGGGTTCTACTTGGAAAACTGGCAACTTACGTGGTGTACCAATTATCTCCATATGATAGTGTGGGTTGTGTAGGGTCTCTGTTCATAAATCTGGGACGTCTACCAAGGTAAATTCGTCCAAACATTATGAACTTCTTAAGAAATTACCAGTACAGTTACACGCCTATGATGTTTCTGAAGTTATAGTAGAGAACAGAATGGCTAAGTTGCTCTATTTAAGGAGACACCCTCACATTTTTATACACGAAACTGTCCGAAGGCCAAAGGGACTAATACCCTCTACAAGCATGCGTGCCGGCAGAAAAAAAGCTCAGATTGATGATCTTTTGCCTTTTGAAAACAAAACTGAACCTTTTCATTATTTTTTAGTCCAATTCCTTGCTGCATAGTAACTGCTTTAACTCGAAATCCACAACATCGCATTGTACATTATAATAAGGAATACAATATGTACTTTACCTATTTTATTGCAGATGTTTTTTTTTGTAGCTATAAAACCCTCGAAATATTCAGTAAACCATGCTAACCACGATCTGTACATAAAATTCCATGACCACTTACATATGGCCCGACCTTCACCAGACCTTTGTTAACTGTACAGGTATACATGTGATTGTATATTGCCACCTTTATTTTCTTTACTCTTGTATTATAAAACAACAATGTCATTTACCTTTCGCTGTAATTTAAGTTTTAGATTTTTGACGCCCTCCATGGTATTGGATTTGAAAAGTTCACACTGACCTTAGAACTATTTCGGCTATAGTGCCAAAACATTCATCGAACGGTGCCGAATGATACGTTATTTAAATCCTCTACATGAGAAGTAATTTGACATGATTTTAAGGTGCGATGAGATATTTTAACGGCTGTTAAAAATGTTTCTTCGCGTGTAATTTTGAACACCATGTGCACTAAGTTCTTAAATGTAAAATTGTGTTACTGGGAAAGCGATCTAAAGGTGTAAGTTCGAGTCTCGCTGTGGCCGAAGTGTGGGGTAGTGGAACAAGGCACTTTACACATTGAAACGGTTCCTCGACAAGTTAGGAAACTATTAAGCTTTTGATCAGGATATAGTTTCGGACTTCATCAGGACAAATAAATGGAAGGCATGTAGGCCGTTTACTTGCCTACTGGTGGCTCTTAAAAGAGCTGTTCTCTGAAGATCCCTTGACAACAGAGAACAAGCAAACTCGCCTATCAACTAAAGTAGAGTTAAGGTGGCTCTTGAAAAAAGAAGCCGTTCCACTGAAGGACAGCCACTTGTCAATGGAAGAAGCAGACCTTATTTATAGGGCTCTAAAATAGGGTTAGGTGGCTCTGAAAAGAGCCGCTCACGACAAGACAGCCCCTTGTTCAATAGAGAATAAGCAAACCTCGCCTTGTCTATCTGCTGAAACGCTCTAAAAGAGCTAGTGTTAACAACAAAGTAGGTTACCCCTATACCTCTTTGTGTTATTAGGCTGCCCCTTGCCTATGCGTTATTAATTAATCGTGCAGACTCTGTCCACTGATCATTGACAAAGTTGAATTCGTATCTGTGCAATACGAACGTCTTCGAAATATTTGCAGGATCGTTGGAACTTCACCTAGCTTGCTTGCTTGCTTGCTTACTCGCTTGCTCGCTTCTTTATCGGCGTGAAATGGAAAGTCCTTAGGGGAATATCACAATCTAAGAGTCGATAGATTGAGCTGTTAATCCGCAACCTCCCATTTGAAGCAAAATGAATCACAGGGCCGGATATAGGGGACTGATGGGACTGGCATCTTTTGACGATGAAATATATTTTTGCTATAGTACTTCTGTACTGTGTGTGCCGCGCAGCAAATTGACCCCCCCCCCCACTCCATAAACCAATGTAGCGTACGGAAAGGTACCCAATGTATTACTCTCTTATCCTCGCCTAGCCTGGCATGACTAGAGCGACGTCGCAGCCAGATAAATACGGGACCAATGAGAGTCAAAGTGGAGGATGGTACTATGTCCTAATCCTATAGGGAATTCTATCTGAGGATAAAATTGAACATTTTCAGTAAAATCCACCCTTTTATTTGATTGATTAGTCCTGATGTAATAAGCCAATCTCAGACATGGTATCTTGGAAGTACATAGAGATGTAGATTTGGATTGGCTACTAAGAGGGGAAATATCATTTATATATTATGTAAGCAACCAATCAGAGATACTATATGAAAGGTGGTAGTGTCCTGAGGTTACGATACAAAGTCAAATTCAGCTCGCCTTTCAAGAAGCCATCACGTTAAACATTTGTCAAAAGAACGAACAATTTAAATTCCTTACATGCAAAACATGATTTAATATAATGCATATTTCAAACAAATAATTATATCCTGAACGACACTTCACTAGAAATAACTCCACAAAGCCTAAGGTAATTAATATTTATAATGCACCTAAATATAATAATAATAATAATAATAATAATAATAATAATAATAATATCGTGTATATTTAAATGTGTATATTATAAATATACACGATAACGTAATTTATACCATTACGCATTCCGCTCCCACTACCTGTAATGATATTCAATATTTAGACTGGCTCGGTGAGACTTAAAAAAGCGCACGTGATTTACCTTTTTAGATTTTATGCTATAATCGTATGACATTTCGTGCCGATGGTCAATGACTATAAATTCTAGAAATAGTCATACTTTTAAGGAATACCCAAACTCTTTATTTGATAGGAACACGAACTACTACGATTGAATATCACTGTAATTATTATCTATTGATTTGCATGACTCGGATCAGAATGTTTCAGAATCAGATGTTTCGTCACACGGTTCTAACTGACATTTTGAATTTTATGAGCTAATAATATTATAAGAGTCCCAATGTTATGGTCCAAAATGATATAATTTGTTACGATTTCTGCTGAACGTACGTCTAACATTTGTCACTTCCAGTAAAATGTCTTTTATTTTCTTTGTTTTTCTAGACTTATACATATTTTCTCGTAAAAGATACAATCATTGTCCCTCTTAATGTAACAGAAATCAAATAAAACATCGATTTAGCGCTCAACATCAAGTATAACTACGTTTAAAAGTATTTTATCTCCCCTGTGCAATACCAAGGTTTAAGTATACACACATACACGCACAACCACAAACATACACCAACACAAACAAATATACACACACATACCCATACACGCAAACACACACGCATAAAGAAGCAACATTTTTGTTGTAGAAAATAAAAGTAACATACTCAACGTTATTATTATTATTATTAATAATAAAATATAATCTCATTTCTACATCTCATAGTGGTCATGGATCTCACTGTCAAATGCACAGACGGGTATTTCCTGAGAATTCTGCTACCAATTATCATAATAACATTTTGTTGGGGATTTCAATTCCACCTCAACTGCCTTTGGCTACGACAGAAATAGCGACGGTCATGATAAGATTTTCTCTACTGATCTATGCACTGCGTAATTATGCAGAGGTTAACCTAACTTCATCCAAGGCAATATTAAGTTGGTTTGTTATCATCAAAGAGCCACTTCATTTTGGTTAGAGATTAAGGGTGCTCTATATAGAGTTAGTCTGGGATAATCTTCAATCTCATTTACAGAGTGGCCTTGAAATGAATTAAAACGTTTCCAAAAAGATAAATAATGGGGAAAAAGGGAAAACAGCAAAAATGTGTCAGAGCTTTCGAAACGATAACGTTAACGATAAAGTGGAATGTTGGCAGCGAGGTTAGAGCATTTATATATCATAATATATATATATATATATTATATATATATATATATATATATCATATATATAAACCCTAATTCGGCACCTTTGGGAGACACTGATCTTGTTATGTACTAATAAATACGTGAGGGAGACATTTACTCTCTCCCTAACGTGTTCTTTAGAATTGCGGTTTATTCGTCAAAAGGAATATGAATATTAATTTATGCAAAATGAAGGGTGTAATCCACTAGAAAACAAAGGAGATGAAATTATTAAAGTAAATAACTATAAGAAGCTCATATAAGCTATTGAATGATTCAACGTGCCCCTAATATACATTTGTAGATTATATAGATATATATATATATATATATATATGGTATATATATATATATAATAGATATATGAAATATTAGTATATATTATATAATAGATACTTATATATATCAATATATATATATTTATTATTCTCGTTGATTTAGATAATACAACACCCAATTTGGTCAATTTGTGCCGGCTAACGGGCCTAGTTTCATTGACACCAATCTGGGCCATGAGGTCCTTGACTGAGGTGATGTGATGTCTCAAGACAATCAGCAAATACAAGCGTTTTTACATGAGACAATCTCGATCTAGCCATAATCTCTCTATTCGTGTTTGTCTTCTTACAGCCCCGTGAGAGCTTGTTGGTATATCAATCACGATTGCATGTATCTCGCGCGGGCTAACCTATAAAAGCGGAAAGTCGCAATCAGCGCAACGATTGTTATTTGTATCAGTTAGATTAGCATCAATGTAAAATGGTTTGACATGTGAAGGTAGGCAAATGTGCCAATGTATTGTACTACAGTGTGGGGTAACGGCTCGTTTATGGCTGTAGTTGCCACTAAAGCAATCTGTTTGTCTTCCAGCCTCCTTTGCCCTTAATAAACCCGCATGAATTTGTTTCTATTTGTTCACCTAACCACATTGACTTTATAGAACAAGTATGAATGTTAATTCATGAATTTCCTTCTATTTGTTTCTAACCCCATTGACCTATATGAACCAAATCATGAATGTTAATTCATGAATTTGTTTCTATTTTTCACTACCCATGCATGAACTTCTATAAAACAATTCATAATATTAATTCATGAATTTGTTCTATTTGTTCACAACCAAAATGACTTTCTATTATACAAATTCACGAATGTTAATTCATGAATTTCTTCTATTTGTTCACTAACACATGACTTCATTGAGAACAATTTAGATGTTTAATTATGAATTCTTTCTAGTTGTTCACTAAACCACATTGACTTCGATAGAACAAATTCAAGAATGTTAATTCATGAATTTCTTTCTATTTGTTCCCTACCACACGCTTATAAAACAAATTCATGAATGTTTAATTCACTAATGTTTCTATTTGTTCACTAACCACATTGACTTCTATAGAACAAATTTCATGAATGTGTTATTCAGAATTCTTTCTATTTGTTCACTAACCACATTGACTTCTATAGAACAAAAGAGACGCGAGCATTCCATGCAGAAGGGGGAAGCGCCCCAATTTTTCTTTTTTTAATTGGTTTTTGCATATTTGGAATGCTTACCAATGTATTAGTTCACACGTGAACGAATAGCCCAATACTCCGTCTATTAAATGAGCCTTCATTAAGATGAATTTAGGATTTTAGAAACAAAACTTTTTTTCTTTGGAGGCGATACGATAGCAGGCATGTTCAAAATTAGCTGGGGTTTTCTTTTTTTACTTGTTTGTCCAATGACCTTGTGAAACATTCTCGGCAAGTTTTCTACCACAGATCAGTGCAATTGAGAGAAATTCATATCATAAAACAAATCTCCACCTTTCCCCTTTAAACATGTTTCGCCTAAATTTCTGTCCGTGGTTGCCAAGAACGGATCATAATTGATTAGACAAGTTCACAAGGTGTCACTGGAGATGCTTAATTATGACGTTTTCTCTTGTGAGTTGAGATTTGTCGTTGCCTGTGATGTAATTTGCATTCAATCAACGAAATAATTGGCAGTCAAACTGGAATCAATACACTGGACATATGCTTTCAAAATAAACTTGGTTCTACATTGCTTCGTGGTCCTGCTATGGTATCTATGTCTCCACAATAGAAATCCTGGCTTCAACAATTTTACAAATGTCTCGCCTAGCACGGAATCCAAAACACATTTTGCTCATTGTTATAGACATATCTTTCAGCGATCATGTCTAACTAGAGGACAAAAATTCAAGACGTACGCAAGACTGTTCATTGGCCATTCTCAATTAGCGTGATCATTGTTAGTGGGCGAATTTGTTTTCACGTAAGTGTGATTTATACGGACTAGGGTATTTATTAAAAAGGACAAAAGGAAATTAAAATCCAGAGACGTGTCTAAATATCGTTTACAGTTTCGACACGTCTTGCCAG
Organism: Ophioderma brevispina; assembly: GCA_023653785.1. Classification (NCBI taxonomy): domain Eukaryota; kingdom Metazoa; phylum Echinodermata; class Ophiuroidea; order Amphilepidida; family Ophiodermatidae; genus Ophioderma; species Ophioderma brevispina. The sequence continues at coordinate 3,568 of JAMKCH010034476.1, read as the reverse complement.
AAACATGCGTTTGTTTGAGGTGTCTTGCCGGAGAGATACAGCCTAAGTGTGTCTAACTAGAGATTAGGCCTCAAAATCGGCTCCTCAGGATCTTTCTTACGCGTGTCTCCAGGCGAGACCTTGATTATATTTCCTGGTGGTTGTTCTATTGAAGACATGTCCTAACTCAAGACACTACTGCCAAGATCCCGAGCTAAATAACTAAAGACACAATTTTACACGTGTGGTCTGTATTAGTCTTTTAACGGAGTCGAGAACCATCCCACTGAATGTTTTTAACGAGAGTCGGAGGACCCATCCCACTATAAATGTTTTATATCACATCATTGATCTCTAAGTCTTATCTACAAGGTCGCGTTTTATTACGTGCATTCTATGCTAGGACACTTAAAGGGGGCTCGCAAATTCTTTATATCAGAACAATGGGGTCGGATCGTTCAGGATTTGCTTTGTCACCTCCCCTCCAACTAGTGGAGCATACAAGGCATTATCAGAATTGACAACCATCTTGGCATGTTAAATTTAGAAGTATATTCTTTGACCATACTGGTACATCAAATTTTCAAGCAATATGTTTTTAAATATTCATCCAATGGCTTGGAAAGCATTTAACCACGAGGCAAGGCGGCACGCTGACATTTCCTTACAAATCTAAAAGAGCATGAGGCACCTAATCTTTTTGGACTTTAAATATTTTAAAAAAAGGTCTAGTTTAGATTGGAACCCGGACAAATACGTTATTGTATACGCCTAGCTATCTTACCACTAGACAAGCGAGGAAGTGTCGCATTTGCAATTACTAACTTCTACGCAATGAATCGATCCTGTCATATTGTGTATGCTCTCAAAATAAGGACTAGCACCGCTTGGAGCGATGGTCAAATCTCATATATCAAAATCTTAAAACGGGAAACAAGATATAGCCGTTTTCTTGAACATGGTTTATGTTTTTGTGAAAATGGTACATCTCGTTGTCACCAATAACTCCCAAGTTTTCTTTAAGATAACCGAATTTTGGTTGCCTGATACCATACATGTTCCTCGCTGTTTTCTCCGTGAACTTCGTTTCCTCTTGCTTCTCACCGGGGTTCTAAACTCTGACTTTCCTTAAATCGTCCCTGGTTGTTCTGGACTTACTTGTGTGTTGAAGCTGAGATTCATCTCATGCTGATCAGTTTGTATCGACGCCCTTGAGCACTTCGTGGATATGCCGAGGAATTGAATTATTAGCATTTTCTCTAATTTCTGCTGTTTTCCAAGTCTCAGCCCATATGATATCACTGAAACATACACCTTCTTGGGATTTTTTGATGTCGTTTGCGTATATGAATACCTTATCATATAGCAATGATTTCAATTTGACACCATTGGGTAATGTTAGAATGTTTATAGAATTGGAACAACCTTCATGGATATGTTGGTTAGATAAAAGTAACCCTCTCTTGACGGGGGGGGGGATTACCACCCCTAGTTAACCTACTGCGCTGATATGCCAGAAGCTTTCGTTAAATGCTTCTAGGTAATCATTATCTCACCCTTTCTGGTTATATATCGAAAACAATGTGAAGGTAGGACCTGCACCGGGGTTAGGGTATGCCGTCAAATTTGAAGAGTAAGAGGGGTGGGTGCCACCCAAAGATATTTTTTGGTACATTTTGTTATAATATTATGCACATTATGGCTCTAAAAGTCTATTTTTCTGTAAGAACAGTCAATTGTTATCGTTTAGTGCGAAACCGCATGAAAATCCAACCACCAACATACCAAATTCATTCCTACCTCTTTTTACGCAAAAATGATTTTCGAAAAATTTTCTGTGGAAATGCCATTTTGCCGGCTGCGGACTATGACTCGTTGGTGAGCCACACTAGGTAAATGTTGGTACTTATTTGATACTTATTTGGTATTCAATGGAAAGAAGAGGATCATAGCTATTCCCTGGTATCAAAATCATAAGCTCGAGGCATTATAACGAATTCCTCGAGGGGGTAACCACCGTGTCCTGCCTTTCTAAAACCATAGTCAATTGAATCACAATTTTAAGAAAATGTCATTTTACTATGTGGATTTTTTACATAGGGCTCAATGTAAAAATAGATCAGTTTTTGGCTTTACTCATCTATGAAGTGGGTTAAAGGTTGAAATATGCTTTGTAAAAAATTAAGATGGCTAGGTCAGCTAACATATTAAGATAAAAAAAAATATTTCGAATATTTTTACCCCCAGGTCATCTTGATGACTTCATCTTTTTTCGTCCTATGATCTACTAACACATATTTTGGAATAAAACATTCATATTCTTGCGTCGTACTCCTAATGCATATAAATAAGTTAAAAATGGGTTAAAATGGTTGCAGAGTAATGTTTGTCAGAGAAAATAGCTACTTTTTTTCATGCCCAAAACACCATGTAAAATCAGAAATTCAGAAAATCGCCGTTAAGTTGTGTTTGTGTACTAAGTCGCCATGAGGAAAATATCTTTAAAACTGAATCTAAAATGAAACGAATAATATTTGCGATGTGGTTAGATAAATAACAAATATGTTATATGTGTCTATCCGAATGGCAGAAAATAAATAATTGAAAATTAACAGATTTGTCTCCAAAATTTTGATGACGTCGCAAAATGACGTCCGCGGGCTATGCATCCAAGTTTTTTTAAAGGTACATCTTTTGTTCTGTTTTTTAGACCAATATATACACCATGGTCATGTCGGAGGATCCTGTGGGGGGATGCACGGTAAGGGGGGACAGCTCACGGCTATAATTCATTCGGTACGAAGTCAACTAAATGGAGTTCAATGTACAAAGCATGTATCAATGTGTTGACCACATTGTGATGAAATCTAGATATATTTTAACTTGATAGAAAAACAGAAACGAACATCAATAAATTACCTCCACTCATTATCATTGCTGTTAATCATTGCAGCTTCGTCTGGATCTTCATCCTATTCATTCACTCTTATTGTTGGTCCTGGTTTACAGAATTCTAAAAGCTGAGCCGGGGCCAGTTCAGCCTCGGTCCACATAGGTTCAATTTGTAAATCACTAAACCAGCCGTGACCATTTAGTAGCGTGCAGAGAAAGTTCACGCAATTTAACATGTTTTTTTCAAACTCCCCAACTGTACTGTGGTGACACTATATCATAATCACAGTTTAATAACAGGATCAATTTTGTCACGTTCAATGCACATTTCTTCCCCATCATACCTAGAGCAGAGGTCATTCTTACACCAAAGACGTAATTTGCCATAGCGCAACTTAATCTCCTCCATTCCATCAAACAAAACTAAGTCAGAAGACACATCAAAGAAATCTCCTATTTTTTGGGCCACTACATGTGAAACCTGGGTACCTTGAAGCGTCATTTTGGTTTTTACGTTGCCTACCCCTGAAAGGCACTAATAACATCTTTGTGAATGACCCAGAAGGCCCCGAAGGGCAGTGCGGTACGCTGGTGGGAATTCATTGTTGAGTTATAAATGTCAACTCAGCATTTTTCCTTATTTCTCGGCCTTTGTATGGTTGTTCTTTACCACACATCTAAAAGTGTAACCATTAAG
>JAMKCH010034475.1:0-17266 GCA_023653785.1 Ophioderma brevispina | reverse complement strand
AGATGCATAATTCTCAAGGATGTTAGTAGATCTCTTGTGCACCTCATGTCAGATCGGCTGTTAGAAGGGCAAGATCATCAGCGTAGTCAAGGGCTGTGATATGCTGACTTGGTACGTCTAGAACGTCTTTGTGTATATCTAGTGTTGTGTTCTTTTTTGGTATGTCATCCCCTTGTATTGTTTGCTTTCCTTAAAAAAAGCTTTTTTCTTCATGCAACTCGTATCTAGATAGTCAACAATAACGACATCTATACAAAAGTAAAGACTATCTGGCCATGATCATCAGGACTATGTGGCTCCTGTCTTCCAGTTCTTTCTAGGTTTGTCCATACATTGGTTTTCTATCTGCCGCTGTCATGTGGTTGCCTTTGTCCAGAAACATGGCTGTGCATACTGACGGTGGCCTGTCGCCGGGGGGAGCACTCCATCTTGGAAGCACGCATTAATGTAAGGCTTGTTAGACCTCCCTTTTCAGCATCGTTTTCACCCAAAGACCCCATAATTTGTTTTTTTAATTTCACCCAAAGACCCCATAATTTTGTGAAAATTTTAACCATTGTCACCCAAATTCCATATTTGGGAGAAACATTTTGAAAATTTTTCAACCCGAAAACTTCATTTTTTAGAAAATTTGGCGAAAATTTCACCCAAACCTCATTTTTCGAAATGTTGCCATTTGGTTCACTCTGAAAGCCCATATTTTGGTGCAATTTTGGCTGCTGCTCACCAAAACCCCATTTTTTCAGTCCTCTGTCCACCCGAATGCCCAGGTTTGGAAGCACGAAGCCGTACACCCATTATCCTTCATAGGTGAGTGCCCCCATGCCTGTCGCGTTATTAGACTTTACGATGTTGCTGTGGGTGTTCACATACAGATCTCGCAGCTGACGAATCAGGTGTATCCCCATTATGTTCTTAATATGGGAGGCAAATGGGTCGGCGTCCTCTTCTATCTCTTGGTTCAATATATAAGTTTAAATTTCTACACTCAACTTATTCTATTAAAGTTCTTCTGAAATTGTGTAATAATTGGAGTATATCATAGTAGCATTTTAGATATTGCTTTTGTATCTGTAGTTTTAATATGGTATAAATGCTCTTTTTTCTTGTAAGCACCTCGAGGGCTCTGCATTAGATGCTATATCAAGAATTATTATTTATTAATATTTGCCAATCTGCCTGCCCAATCTAATGACAGTCTATCCGGATTGAGACACCTTTAATGGACCTCCACCATGTTAAAACCTGGTTTAAAACATTGTTCCCTTGTGTTGTTACATTAGAGTAAAGACGCCTCTTGAATAAGCAATGGAATGTAAATAACCGAAAAGATTTAATTGAGCCTCAAGGTATATAGAAACTACTTTTTGTATATATCTTGCATAACAAACAATATTTGTCGGACCAATATATCATTTTTTTTTAAATAATATTTTTTCTTTTAAAATGGGGACTTAGCGCCATTTTGCTTCCGCTACATATCTAAAAACGCTCAATGCCTGATAGACTGTCAGCCGTTTGAGTGTTAACTAGATGTCTAAGGCATTAGAATTGTTGAGAAAAAAAACTATAGTAAACAGTTTAAGTTAGCAGCAAAACCATCAGGAAATGGCGTACGGACTATTACACTGCGCTACTGACCAACTTAAAAGACTGTTCAAAATCGCATTATCTCTACCTTTTTTACAATGTCGTCTACTGAAAGTGAAAAGTAGCCTAAAATTCGCGAATTCAATTTGGGCCTTTGCAGTTCCGCGGCAGAGTGGCCAAAGTCGCCCAGTTGGGCTACCAAATAGTGGATTTGGCAACATAGTGGACATGCACCAGCTTGGCGTGCGTATGTTTAGAACTACTCAGTATCACCCGTGCTCACGGGCGCCCGGAATTGGATGGGAGAAATATGTAAATGGACTGGTGGATGACATCATCCTATTTATAGGGTCCTCTCGCTTGGAAGCTGTTGTATGACGGGACAGGCCTCATTGTTACAATTGCTTGATTCTGTGAAGCGTATGCAGCTATGATTGATATTTATTTACATCAGGATCCCATATGCAGGTATCATTACATCAGGAGAGCATAGTACTTTTCATGGGGTTGTTCTACGCATATTGTTGGTTTTTAAATCAAAATCATGGTGGTCGAATAACTGCTGAAACAGGCGCTATGTTTTCTGAATAGCAATGGGAGAGAGCTTAACTACTTCAGAGGAAACAATGTTGCACCAAAATTGGGGAAATTGGAATTTGACTGAGCTAAAGGTAGAAGTTGGTGATATAATATTTCCACTGCCAGGCCGTGAATTATGAACAGTTTTGATTGAATTGATACGATCTATATAGTTAAATAGAATGATCAGCTCTTCCCATGGTTATTTGGAATGATGCAAACGAATCACTTAGCACCTCCTCATTAGAAGGAAAGTAGCAAGAGTATAAAATATGTGCAACGTTGTACCCAAATGGTAATTTGGGTGAATTTTACATGAGACGAAAGGCTAGAAGCTTGGGTATATTGCTCCCCGCCCATGGCGTTGACACTACTAACGAGAGATGTGTATTTAAAGCTGACTCGAAGATTTCCGGAGATGGCGCCCTCATTTTTCGAAAAAAAATCGTGTTTTGGCAATAATAAATGATTGTCCGCATATTAATCAATATGTGAAATAGCTAAACTCAAATCAATGTCCTTCAAAATTACGACTTAAATATCAAAATAAAAAAATCGTCTCAAAAAGATCCATCTCAAACATGGAAAATAAGCATTTTGGGGGACTATCTTTGGTTCTATAGGTTATTTTTAATCAATACACAGAAAAAATATATTTCGAAATATCTGAGTCAGCCTGAGTCAGTCACGTAATAAACCGAAATAATCGATATTTTCTTTTTCATTAAATTTTAGACCTCTTCGGACGTCGGAGCGTAATCAGATCCACATCAACTTAGCAATATCGTTGCTACTCTCAGAGTCGATATTTTTAATCGCAGTCGACGAGACAAATCATAAGGTAAAGCATTTCAATGAAAATTAAATAACAAAGTACCTATCCAATTCCCCAACCAAATTTACAAACCTTTGTGAGAAAAAGCCTGATGAATAATACAGTTAAAGACCTTGTGAGGATATGAGGATGTGCTCTAATTGAGAACAAATATAGACTAGCGATTAAACAAACATGTTTTTGAAATACTTTGATAAAACTTGGAAAATTAGGCCCAGTTCTTATAGACCATCGCAACCTGTTGGTCTACTACCACGTGTATGGAAGCTCAGCAGATATTTTCATTTATCTCGAAATAAGGTTCTTATCTCGAGATAACGCTCTGTTAATTGGAGACAAAAACGCTGAACCCCAAAGAGCGGTCCTTATCTTAAGTAAACAAGCTTATCTCGAGATACGACTTCCTTATCTGGCGGTAAGGAACCTTGTGTTAACCCTTGATAAGAACCGTAATTTGCGGTTCAGCTTTGTTATCCCCAGAGAAAGAATATGAAATCAAGATAAGGAAAGTTATTTGTGATTTAGCTTTATCTCAAGATAAGCATTCCTTATCCGGAGAAAAGGGACTTTATCCAGATATAAGCTTTGTTAATTCCACATAAAAAAACATTATTTGGGGTTCAGCTTTGACATCTCTAGTTAACGGAGCATTATTTCTAGTTAATGGAGCGTTATTTCGAGATGAGTTTGTTAACTATAGATGAGGACCTTTATCTGGGGTTCAATTTAACTCCAGATAAGGAAATGAAAAAAAAAAATGAAAAGGCTCGTTTTTGGGGTACAGCTTTGTTATCCCGAGGCTTCCTTATCTGGAGATAAGGGACATTATCCGGAGATAATCTTTGTTAGCTCCAGATAAGGACCGTTATATGGGGTTCAGCATTGTTATCTCATGTTAACAGAGCGTTATCGTTAGTTAACAGGGCGTTATCTCTAGTTAAAGGCTGACTCACAGGTGTCCAGAGGAGGGTGCCATAATTTTTGCATATACGGTATATATAATGCTTGTCCCTATACTAATCACTGTCTGAAATTACTATGCTCATATCCAAGTCTTTCGTAGAAAAATCACATCTGTGTTATAAAATTCCGGATCCGGAATTTTTGTTATACACATATCATATGGCACTGTATACTATACATAAATGTTTACTGCATCAAAACGAAAAATCCGATTCATATCAAATTTTGGAATTGAGCATTTTAGGTGATTGTCTTTAGTTAGAGTTGACTATTCTTTTAATTAATACATACAAATATACTTCGAAATCTTTGAGTCAGCCTTTAACAAGGCGTAGTTTGGAGAAGATGTTTTAGACAATAACCAGCTCAAAGAATAGGCTGGGTTTTAGATCTGGCTTCTCAACAACAGCCCACGTACAAGCAATCAACCAACTGATTGAGAAAGCTTGTGAATACCAACTCCATCTATGCAAATGATTTGTTGACTACCAAAAGGCATTCGATTCTGTCGAACATGCGGATATGTTCGAGGCATTATGAAGGATGAATGCCGAGGAAGGTTCTGTTCGCACACTAGAAGACACCTATACCGACGCAGTAGCTCGTATTCATATCAATAATAACGTATCCAGGACTGCTAACATCCATAGAAGAGTAAGGCAGAGTGTTCACTACAACCATACAAGAAGTGTTTAAAAAGGCCAATTTAGATGGTGGAATGGATATTTTTGGAGAACGTCTCACAGACGCTTTTTTTAGAGAAGTGTTGATCCAGCTGTATTGAGCCTTCAATGACAGTTTTTTTTTCACTTAAATGATAGGTAAAGTAGCTGTCCGTCTTAGAAAAGCGCGCAATTCCAAATTTAGATGTAAATCAGAGTGTTAAGCATGTTATAACCCGGATCAATGCACGGAACTCTGGGTTCATATTTGATTGTCGTGGACGTACAATAACACATGTTATGAAATAAGGCTTTTAGTGCACGTGTAAGTGCAATTGTTTAAATCAGTATTCACTATTTTGTCGATATCAACAGATAATCTGTAACGTGATCGCCATGGTGCTTCATTACTTGTTCCTGTCAGTTTTTGGATGGATGATGGTTGAAGGCATTAACCTGTATTATAAGATTGTGAAAGTTTATGGCGCAGAGAGAAATCGATTACCGATGTACTGTGGGATTGGATGGGGACTTCCTGCGGCAATTGTCATCATTTGTGCAGGAATCAAATTCAGCGACTACGCCTCTGAAAAAAGGTAAAATGAGTCATATGTAACGTTATATAATTATAATTCACGCAAAACAAACACTGCTCTTCAATCAAAGTGAACCATGGTGCAAGACCAACAACAAACTAATCGATATTTTCTTTTTCATTTAAATTAGACCTCTTCGGACGTCGGAGCGTAATCAGATCCACATCAACTTAGCAATATCATTGTTACTCTCAGAGTCGATATTTTTAATCGCAGTCGACGAGACAAAGGATAAGGTAAAACATTTAAATGGAAATTAAATATCCAAGTACCTATCCAATTCCCTAACCATATTTACAAACCTTTGTGAGGCAAAGCCTGGTGAATAATACAGTTATAGACCTTGTCCGGGGTTTCGTAGATATGATGATGTACTGATTGAGAACAAATATAGAGGGCGATTAAACAAACATGCTTTCGAAATACTTAGAAAATTAGACCCAGTTCTTATGGACCACCGCAACCTGTTGGTCTACTACCACGTGTATGGAAGCTCAGCAGATATTTTCATTTATCTCGAAATAAGGTTCTTATCTCGAGATAACGCTCTGTTAATTGGAGACAAAAACGCTGAACCCAAAAGAGCGGTCCTTATCTTAAGTGAACAAGCTTATCTCGAGATACGACTTCCTTATCTGGTGGTACTTGTGTTAACCCTTGATAAGAACCGTAATTTGCGGTTCAGCTTTGTTATCCCCAGAGAAATAATATGAACTCAAGATAAGGAAAGTTATTTGTGATTTAGCTTTATCTCAAGATAAGCATTCCTTATCCGGAGAAAAGGGACTTTATCCAGTTAATTCCACATTTAAAAAAACATTATTTGGGGTTCAGCTTTGCATTATTTCCAGTTAATGGAGCGTTATTTCGAGATGAGTTTTGTTAACTATAGATGAGGACCTTTATCTGGGGTTCAATTTAACTCCAGATAAGGAAATGAAAAAAAATGAAAAGGCTCGTTTTGGGGGGTACAGCTTTGTTATCTTGAGGCTTCCTTATCTGGAGATAAGGGACATTATCCGGAGATAATCTTTGTTAACTCCAGATAAGGACCGTTATATGGGGTTCAGCATTGTTATCTCAAGTTAACAGAGCGTTATCGTTAGTTAACAGGGCGTTATCTCCACAAAGGCTGACTCACAGGTGTCCAGAGGAGGGTGCCATAATTATTTGCATAAATATAATGCTTGTCCCTATACTAATCACTGTCTGAAATTACTATGCTCATATCGAAGTCCTTCGTAGAAAAATCACATCTGTGTTATAAAATTCCGGATCCGGAATTTTTGTTATACACATATCATAGGGCACTGTATACTATACATAAATGTTTACTGCATCAAAACGAAAAATCCGATTCACATCAAATTGTGGAATTGAGCATTTTAGGTGATTGTCTTTAGTTAGAGTTTTTTTTTAATTAATACATAAAAATATACTTCGAAATCTTTGAGTCAGCCTCTAACAAGGCGTAGTTTGGAGAAGATGTTCTAGACAATAACCAGCCCAAAGAATAGGCTGGGTTTTAGATCTGGCTTCTCAACAACAGCCCACGTACAAGCAATCAACCAACTGATTGAGAAAGCTTGTGAATACCAACTTCATCTATGCAAATGATTTGTTGACTACCAAAAGGCATTCGATTCTGTCGAACATGCGGATATGTTCGAGCAGTGGCGTAACCAGACCTTTACAAATGGGGGGCTGAAGGGGTGCCAAGATTTTTTTTGAGGGGGAAAATTTGGGTCCTTCTCCATAGACACTGTACAAAAGGTCAGTTCATTTGGGGGGGGCGGAAGGGGGGCAAGGGTTTTGTTTGGGGGGCTCTCGCCCCCCCCCCCCCCCAAAAAAAAAAAAAAAAAAAAGCATACTAGAAGACACCTATACCGACGCAGTAGCTCGTATTCATATCAATAATAACGTATCCAGGACTGCTAACATCCATAGAGGAGTAAGGCAGAGTGTTCACTACAACCATACACGAAGTGTTTAAAAAGGCCAATTTAGATGGTGGAATGGATATTGATGGAGAATGTCTCACAGACGCTTTTTTAGAGAAGTGTTGATCCAGCTGTATTGAGCCTTCAATGACAGTTTTTTTTCACTTAAAATGATAGGCAAAGTAGTTGTCCGTCTTAGAAAAGCGCGTAATTCCAAATTTAGATGTAAATCAGAGTGTTAAGCATGTTATAACCCGGATCAATGCACGGAACTCTGGGTTCATATTTTATTCTCGTTGACGCCGCGCCGACATACAATAACGCATGTTATGAAATGAGGCATTTAGTGCAATGTAAGTGCAATTGTTTAAATCAGTATTCACTATTTTGTCGATATCAACAGATAATCTGTAACGTGATCGCCATGGTGCTTCATTACTTGTTTCTGTCTGTATTTGGATGGATGATGGTTGAAGGCATAAACCTGTATTATAAGATTGTGAAAGTTTATGGCGCAGAGAGAAATCGATTACCGATATACTGTGGGATTGGATGGGGACTTCCTGCGGCAATTGTCATCATTTGTGCAGGAATCAAATTCAACGACTACGCCTCTGAAAAAAGGTAAAATGAATCATATGTAACGTTATATAATTATAATTCACGCAAAACAAACACTGCTCTTCAATCAAAGTGAACCATGGTGCAAGAAGAACAACAACATAACCATGGGTTCTTTCGATGGAGCGGAATCTTACGAATTAGTTGTGGTTTCCTCCTTTCCCAACTGAAACCCCACTCCGGCAACTCGATCGGGCTCTAAAGAGATGACGGGTTAGCAGTATTCAACGAACCACAGCAAGTCATCGAGCGCATATAGAAGAAGATATGTGATGTATCATTCCTCAAGCTCATTTCACAGCCGGATCCAAACTCAACAAGCCGGAGCACCGTCAAGATCAGCTACAGCAGTCCAACAGTGCTCTTTGTGTAGTGTAGATAGTGGGCCATGTCTATCTATGCTATCATCAAGGGGATAAAACAACCCATTGTAAACCGTCTCGCTCTCTCCATTTTCTACTTGGGGCTTTAGGAATAATTTGTGATATTTCACAAATTTATATAAGCACTTTGGAAACTTAACCCTTTACGTGACCTTTGACCTCAACTCAAATTGTCCAAGGGTACTAAGGTGGCATCCGATGCATTTTTCAGCTTGGCAATAAAATTTTATTAGTACGCAACCTCACACCCACACTGTGGTCTTCAGTGAGGCCATCTTCCGACTATATCCAACCCCTTTAGACGACTCATTTTGACTTTTGTCTGAAAACTCTTGGTTCACTTGTGTTTATACCATTAGCTGCTGGCTAAATCCGGATAATGGTCTGATTTGGGCATTCGCTGGTCCGGCGGCAGTCGTAATTCTTGTAAGTACCATTTACTGCAATTCTGGTTTTGAAAAAAAATACTTTTCAAACAAAGTGTGAGCGTGTAACTAGAAAACAAATTGTGTGAGAGAGTTTTAAACAGCCACAATCCAACAAAGAAAAACGTGTGGAACTAATCGAAGCTCTTTTATGATTTTTTCAGGGAGGCATCGACCATTTTAATATAGTAAATTTAATTTGTAATATAATTTACTTATATGCCCAGGTATCAGCTAAACTTTCAAAATATTTAGACTGTAGAGTTGAGTATAATATTTAATCATTGTTAGAAGTTAGAATATGCTTTAAAGTAGAGTAGTTAGTTACTTTACCACTTAGAAATGAGTGGTCCTTACTTTCCATTTTTAAAGGGTACATTTTACAATTGAGGAACACACCACTTTTCTATGGTGGTACCCACTCCAAAACAAACTAATTTAATAAAATGAGAAAACAGGGAGCTGTAATTCCTTGGCTTGAAAGTAGACTAGTGCCAACAATAATGCTTATTTTATTTACAGCTTTATTTCCTATTTAGTTTGGATATAGTGAATGTCTTTGAGGAGCACTACTTTATAATTTATCAATACTATTCTCGATTATGTTTATCAATTTACTGTTGTTTCGTATTGGAATAAAATCCTGTTTATTTTTTCTCAAGGTGAATACGATAATTCTCTGTGTAATCGGACGCATCCTCTATCAATCTGTTAACGCTGTCAATGCTGCCAACGACATGACTGGCATAAGGTACGCACGCGCGCGCGCATGTGTGTGAGGGCGAGACAGATGTGTTGAGAGTGTGAAAAAAGGTGAATGAGTATCACAGAAATAGGAAATCAAGGAATGTATAAAAGGAAAACTTTAACATATTTGGAAATTCCTTGCCTATGTAATGACCGTATATTTAAAATGCTATCATATTTTTTTAGTTTTGCGTTCCTACGGCTCGTTTAAAGGCAGGTTCATGGTCATTCTGATGCAAAAAAAAATCCAGTGCTCAGATTTTGTTGAAACCGATGTCAACTTATTGCCCCGGTCATACTGAAGCAGAATATTAATTTCAATTCCTTGGGTGACAGCTCTGTATACAAATTGAGTTCAAGTTTTGGTGACCCCTATAGACCCCTGTAGACCTTGTTACATTTTGCCCATGAATAACGAAACCAAGTGACAAACATTGACATATAAGGCAAGACGTACAATTTGACACCAGTTCCAACGAATTGGAGCACTGGGTAACGTTTACCCCCAGCATGACCTTGAACCTTGACAGGACTGTACCTGTTTAACTAAAGGTTGGAACCTGGACAAACTACGCCTTTTTTAATCCTGATAATGAGACAAATACATTGGTGTGCATTTAACACAATTTGTCTTGATTTCAAATTCACCCCTGTACTAATTTTACCCCCTTATTTTACAAAGTTCCCCACATTTCCCAGAGGTTGGACCCAGAAATTCTGATTCAGCACCCTTCAAACTATATAAAAACACCTTCAAACCTTCTTCCCCAAACTTCTAAAATGGGATTCTCGTTCATAACCCTACTAAGACGACAAGGCCACGCCGCACAGGGCCGCTGTAGTGAGAAAAGTTCCTGAGGCAGAGGGGTGGAGAATATACGATGGCTGACTTGAACCCTATCGAGCATGCCTGGAATGCCTTAGGCCGAGCCATCAATGACAGGGACAATCATCCTCCAACTCTACGGGAGTAAGCTCAGGCTCTGACCGATTAGTGGGACGTTCTGCCCATTGACATCATAAACAACCTTGTGGAGAGTATGCCGCGATATCTTGACGCACTGATTCATGCCAGGGGTGGCCATACTCGATATTAGTGACTGATTGACATTTAAACAGTACTATTGAACATTTTAATGCATGATGAAATCACCCAAAATGTGTTATCTGTAAAACTGACTGATGTGAAAAAATGTAACAAAATCCTTGAATCTGCTGTTCAAATTCCCTTTTCCTTGCAGGCTTAGGACACAGATCGTAAAGGGTTAATTGTAGACTAAGGTTATGGTGATATGTTCGGAAGAGACTGATCAATCAAGTAATATGGCAGTGTATATAAACAACGTAGGAACAACAACGATAAAACAGGACAAAACGATGTAAACGTACGACTAACCTACTGACAAATAACAAGACAGGACGGACAAGTATTAACGGACTGTGTATTTTCAATTGAAAAACCAAAAAGTTGAATGCAGAGAAGGGTAACATAGTTATGGAGAGGGGTCATTGTTATAGAAACTGAGAAGTGTATTTTTAAAGTTAGTTTTAAATGACGCAAATAAAGGAAGGAGAATGTTAAGGTGATCAGGTAGGTTTATCAAAAATAGAGGACCTTGAGAACTTGGGGTGTTTCTGGCAAAAACAGTGTTCTTTTTCTTGATGAAAACACTTGTCTAGTATTATAGTGATGAGAGGGCGTGTCATTGTTAAAAGAAGTCATCAGATATGTGGTCAGTAGGGAGGATATCATGATGAAATCGAAACATAAAAAGCAGCTGTATTTTGTAGATGTCAAAATCGCCAGTGGTTTTTATTAAGTGTGAGACATATATTTTAGAATGTCCTTCATGTTTGGTTATTTGTAAAAGCTAATGGTTTAATTTAATTGGTCATCAGAAACTATTGTGATTTTTATGTAAAAAATCCCATTTTACATGCATGCTTAATTAGCATAATTAATTATGCGCATATATAATAAGGCATACTTGAAGCATGATAGCAGCACTGCTGTAGGTGGTAACATATCAACTTATACATTATTTTAAAGCTTAAGTCTTAAGCTAGTGCTTGACATTCTCAAAATTCAAAATGTATGTTTGTGTAAAAATATTTTTAGAAACATTTAACAAATTTAAAAAATCAATAAAATCGTCAGCTAATTAATATGCATAAGCTTCACAGGTCACCCCATGGGAATAAATTAGGAAAACAAGCAATGTCAAGCACAAGATTCATTCATAAACAACAACTCCAGCAAGTTTCATTGAAAAATATTGTAAAATAAAATCACAGGAGCGTTCCAAAAATCGTACTTAAATGATAAACGATAATTTGAGAAAATGGTAAAACACATATATAGAAACACTTTTTTTAATTATTATGCAAATAATATTCAAATTATTTTTCTCAAAGTAAGTTTAAAAACAAGGACTTAAATTATCTCAATTTTTGTTGAATAAATGGTATCAATAGCTTATTTAGTTTTTGAGATATAATTTTTTGAATCAAATTTTTAAATATAATAAAGTATAAACCACTCGACTTCACACGCAACACTCCCTTTGCGCTTTATTCCGTTATTGTCTAAGGAAACCGGACCATGACTCCAGGGGGACTATGATTCCTTTTACACAGGGGTGGGTTCGTCTACTTTATACATGTCTGTGGTGAATGTGTGTTTGATTAATCGTATGTGTAGCTATATTCCACGTTGACTATACTCAGTTATACCTCGTCGTGGTAGTAGAGTGAACTCGCAAGCGCTGACGCCGCAACCCAAATGCGGGCGTCGTAATCCCGTCGTATTACAAGTGTGAACAAGAAGACAACGCAAACGCACTCGCGACTGCCACACAAGGCTTCACTCCATTATTCCTTTTTTACTTGCCATGACGAGGTGAGTATAGATCAGCTAGCAATGTACCGATGGACGAAATATATATCCGGTATGTAAGTCGCTAGAATTACCTAATGCTCAGTTTACAGCCATACCAGTGCAAAAAACTGCAAAACGGGCATGTTAGATATAGGCCAAGAGTATTAATAAAATAAACAATGGAAAGGTGGAAATTTCTGGGAACAAGCTGAAAATGTCAGAATTGGTGCAGAAATGTGTCTAGAATAATATACTAAAAGTCCCCAAAAATCCTCTTTGTGCATTTTCAGAAATAAGGGGGCAAAGTTTGTACAGGTGTAAAATTACGAAATATTTCAATTGTCCTTAAATGTGTTCCAACATTTTTGTCATGTCCCAAGGATTAAAAAAAGGTATAGTTTAAAGAGGCGTATAAGACATTTGTACTGAAAGTCTTAATGATAAAATCGTCGCCAGTATAAAAAGTAGATGCAACGTGCCTCCCTTCTCTAAAGAACTAGAAACATTTTCCGAATCTGTAAACTGTATTAAATACATGCATTGTTTTAAATCATTATTATGGTATTCTAGGACATCTATCAAGGGGACGTTAGTTTTGACGCCCCTTCTTGGCAGTACTTGGGTGTTTGGAATTCTGGCAATCGGCAACGCTGCTTTAGTGTTCCAATACTTATTTGTGATTTGCAACACTCTTCAAGGACTTTTCATCTTCATAATGTACTGCTTATTAAATAAAGAGGTAGGCTTGTCATTCTTTTTCATAATGAAATGTTTTGTGATTGATCGTAGTTTCAATTTTGTAATTCTAAATAGTATACTAATTTCAAATAAAATGACCACCACTTTAAAAAGGATGTTCGAGATGATCTACTATGATTACAATGCTCACAAAACAGTCACTACTATATAGCTTTTTTACGCTTCGAAGATTAGTGACATGCTAAAGTCAATAATTTTTAAGGACAACTTTGAGAAAACGTTTAATTGGGTAAATACGTCACTATATTTACGTCCGAGCGGCATAGCCATCACTTTTGAAATTTAATACAGGGAAGCGACCTTTGAAAGATTAGGTCGTACAAGTTACGTTTTTAAATCAAATATGGAATAATGAACATCACAGAGCACAAAAACGATTGAGCCTGTTACGATCCTGGTCGTTATATTAAAACATTCCGAAAGTTATGCATACATTCTATAAGACAAAATTAATTCCAACGTTGTATCAATTGCCCTGGATTTGGGAGTACAATGTTTGCTATGGTTTTTTCTAGATCTCTTAATTTTACAGTAATTGAACAAATTTACCATTAAAGTAAGTCATACCATGTGCATTTAGATCAGCGTTCGCCTCATAAGTGTAAGGTCATGCCCCACCACACCGTCTCCAATGTGTTGTGCACTTGGGTGAGGCACTTTATCGCCTCTCCACCCAGGAGCTTACAGGAGTATACATTGGTAACGGTGGCATGAAATAAGAGTGTCTGTTGTGAACCACCACCCATCTAGGTTATTGGTGTTCCCATTGGGTGCTTACGCATCATTTGTTTTCAGCACTATACCCAATAGCCTCGTCTACAACAAGTGTATGTGTATTTTTAATGTTGACACTGTGACTAAAAACCATTCTCTCTCATGGGGGACACTCGTTTTCTTTTGCAACCGGCATATGCTGGGAATGTAAACCCGATATGCTGTGCGGAAGGAAGTGGTTGACCCCAACAGCAAATTTTATTGATTGAAATTCTGGGGCCCACTTGCGGGGCCGCACCATTTAGTTATTATTAAAAGTGCGAAATTGCAACAAAGAAGTCAGAATCTTCATTGGGAAGATTTTAATATGAGGATTTTTGCGTATTGCTTTCTTTAAATTTACGATGTACAAAAGCATGCAAGGGGATTATATAGCATTGAAATATGCGTTTTAAAGGGGTAGTTTGTAAATGTGGTACTTTTATTTAAATGAAAATTTAATGTTGCTATTTCCAGGTTCGTAGCGTTATAAAGAGGGCTTGGGAAAGAAGTGAACTGAAAAGAAGAACTGTAACAGACGTCATCGAACTTAAGCCTACGGTATGATAAAATGATAACATGTGTGTATAATTTAGTGGTTATGTGTTCTTGTATACAAATGACTCGGGCTTATAGGGTGCTGCACAGATGTCCTGGTGAAGCGGTATGTAATTGGTATTCTCCTCATGCTTGTATGATCTGTACGAACCACAAAAGCCTATTCAAGATAATATACCTCCCGTGAAAAAACCCTATAATTTTACAGAATTTTGAATTGTGGAAAAGAGTTCTTACATTTCTTAGTTCTAGCACTAGAAGTAGGGGATATTTAAAGAGACTTTTATTTAACCCTCGTCCGACCTAACGGATGATTCTCTGTCGCACAAAAATGCAAACGAATATGATCTAAGGCTTTTATGTAATTGTAAGTTCATCCTTTGCGGTCATTTTAGCAAAAAAAATAGGAGGTACCACCTTCAGGAAGGTTAGGGTTGCCACCTTCCTATATTTTACTGTGTGAAATGCCAAAAAGTGGTACTTATGTTACTTATGATGCTACTGTAAGCAAATACTGACAATATTTGTATTTTTTCTTAGTTTTTAAAGTAACTAAATGTGTATGCTTACTTTGGATCCCATCATTACCATTGCTTGCAAACGAATATGATCTAAGGCTTTTATGTAATTGTAAGTTGATCCTTTGTGGTCATTTTAGCGCAAACAAAAATTGGAGGTACCACCTTCAGGGGGCCAGGGTGTCCCGTCAAAGTCGGAAGGGGGGTTGCCACCTTCCTATACTTTGCTGTGTAAAATGCCAGAAAATGTTACTTTGATGCTACTGTAAGCAAATAATGACAATATTTGTATTGTTTTTCTTATTTT
The DNA here is from genome assembly GCA_023653785.1 of Ophioderma brevispina. NCBI lineage: Eukaryota > Metazoa > Echinodermata > Ophiuroidea > Amphilepidida > Ophiodermatidae > Ophioderma > Ophioderma brevispina. Next base: position 2,152 of record JAMKCH010034475.1, on the reverse strand, counting down.
TTTGAGTTTTATATGTTTATGCTTACTTAGGCAACTATCATTGCCAAATACCAATTTTTGCTTACATGAATGGCAAAAAAGGTCGAAAAACTCTTGATTTTTGGCGATTTGCTTACACATTTGCGTAAAAATAAGCTCTCAGTTATGACGTCACTGCAACGTAATATTGCTAAAACTTGACATGTTTGTACTTATGTTAAAAGGACATATTTAGCTACACACTTATACCAAACAAGATGATGTTTGTCGCCTCCTCTAATTACGAAAAACAGCCCCCCCCCCAATTTGGATTTTTGAGTTAAAAAAAAACCTTGGTTGGAGGCGGGTTAGTGTTATAACAGAAAAACGTATTTTTATTGCCAACGGTCCTTTTCAGAAGTTTCGTTTTCTTTGTTACCTTCCCGTTTTAATGGCTTCGTCCTGAGCAGGTTCTTTCTTTACTCTTTATTACCCCATAAATACAGGACGGCTACGTTTTGTATTTGTGCACGTTCTATCTTCTTCTTACACTAATTGTACAACGACAAGGGTACTGTATTCCAAAAAAGTTCTTATCTTTCCAACCGACTTCAAAATGCTTTAAGGACCACGCATGGGCCGATTAAATAATCGTTTTGGTCAGTCAGTTAGGACTGATCGACCATATAATTTTATGGATGTGCCCTAATGCTAGGGGTTCAAAATAAAAAGGTAAAACTTAAACATGGTTAAATTGTAGAATCATTATTGCCATCGTGCATGTTGCACTAACCCTATCAAAAGAGTCAATGATGATCTGATCGTACAACCAGTGGATAGAGCCAAACTTAAATGAACAATTAATACTCCCATCATTGCCAACCAACCAGAAGGGGTCACCCTCATACAGCACATGTTACTGGTTTTAGGTGAATGTTTTTGATCAAGTAGATGAAAATTCTAAAGAATACAGACATAACTTTCACGAGTTCTTCAATGTGTCAGATTATGGGTCATTTTGGGTTCAATGGTTGAACTCTTAAATGCAAACCATTCACTTGTTAATTGAGGGTTCGCACTTTATTGCTCCTTCTTAGATTGCACACTAAATTTTTGGTTTTAGAAACACTGAATCAGTTGGATATTTCTTTGAAAAATAAAATTTAGGGGTGCTGGATGTAAAGAACATAATTTTGCGCATTTCCATATTGAGATTCAGTGTTCTAGAGGATCTCTGATGCAGGGTGTACACTGTAAAAATGCTGTTTACATGTTGTAAACAAGTAGCGTTTTTCAAGTTCCATGCTTAAACAAATGTTTAAATAGTCACAAAAAGTTCTTTAACCATGAAACTTGAACAACCTTGGTTGTTTAAAACTTTAAACCACCGTGTTTTTTGGTAACGATGGTTTTTAAAAGATGTGATTTGTTTTCACAAAAGAAATGTGCCTTCCTTCCACTCCATGTACACTCAGTACTTAATTTACAAAAGTAATAATTAATACGAATAATTTTTATATACATTTCAAGTATAAGGTTCAATTTATTGAACAGTTATTTGGCTAATGGGGCATAAATGGGTGTAGATACGACTTTGTTGCATTCAAAATTTAATTTCTGTTGAGTGTAACAAAGTCGTAAATGGAAGATACGGCTTTGTTGCACCATACGGGAAAAATCACAGGTGCAGTTACGCCACTTTAATAACTAATTGTAAAATTAGTCGACTGAAGTGGAAAATAAGTATTATAGATATTTTTTAAAACGCAAAATATATTTTCATCTGTATTATTTTTCTCCTGTAAAATCATGAAAATGTAGATACGACTTTGTTGCACTCACATGACGATATATCGTGTTACTTTTTTTTCAGAACATAGACAAGACCAGATCAATAGCGTCAGAAGCAGCAGGCACAGGAAGAAATGGTGAAATGATACTATACTATAAAACTTCTTCTCAAACAAGAAATAAAATATTTTACCATTTCAAACAATACATCTAGCACAATTACAACAATAATAGAACAACGCTCATTAACGCGCTCTGCGCTAATTCGGTTTTCTGAATTGTAAATGTGCAATTTACTTTCAGTTCAAGTGTATTTAGCAGCAATGGGTGGAATAAGTTAAGCTTATTAACCACCTTATGGAGGAGAAAATAGACGTTCAATAGCCAAGTTGCGGAAAGTTTA
>JAMKCH010034474.1:0-23314 GCA_023653785.1 Ophioderma brevispina | reverse complement strand
GCATAACCGTACATGGCGCAATTTACAACCACCGTCTATTTTTGTATTGAAGGACTTTCCAACAGCCATTGAATTATTATCGGAGAACTTTGATATTGATTTTCCGAACTACAAATTCCTTATTTTGACACCATCTAGAATGTTTGAGGCTCAGCATTCAACGGTATTGTTTACTAGCCAATTACAATGCACTGTGCAAAAATCTCAAAATATCGCAGAAAGTAGGCGGGCCTCATCAAAAAATGTGCTGTTTAATAGCTATTAAGGTAACCTTAGAAATGTCCCACCCTCCCTTGTTCCATCACATGCATTGCAAAGCACAACACAACCTGTGTGCTAGGCTATATATTTTTCATATCAATTCCTTGTTTGTGTCCACATAAAAATTACCTATATAACTATTTTTTCCCCCATCATAAAAATATTTTTTTATTCTTAAATTTTTCTGCATTTCTTCGCAAGACCCAAAAATTAATGTCATGTGGGCCTATATTGTAATAGTATATGCTATGTTACAATTTTGAATCCAGTCAAAGAGTCCTCAGTCACAGTGGCGTACCAAGGCAGTCAATCCCGAGGGGCAAAATTCCCAAGTCGTCCCGCCACACGGGGGGAAAATTTGTAAGTCAAACCAAATCCCTGTTATTGCTCCTTACGAGGTCTTAACTTGACAATTGGTGCACAGCTTGTGAGAAATTCTGAATCCACTTTATTTTGCCCAATTTAGGCTGAAATTTGGGTCCTGATCCCCCAAAGAGGGATGAAAACTGCACTTTTGGTCCATATCATCCTTCTTTTTTCTAGCAGAGTGGGAAACTCCCTGTCCCCCCCCCTCCCCCCCTCCCGTCCTCCCCTCCCCCGTCCCGCTCACAACACCCCCGCTCCCCCCCCGGCGCCCCCCCCCGCCTCCCTCGCCTTCCCCCCCCGCCCGCCCCCCCCCCCCCATCCCCCCCCCCCCCATCCAAATAAGTACTTTTCCTAGCCCAGAAAGCATAAAAAAAAAAAGAAATTTGGAAACCCCCCCGGCTACTTTTTTGTGCATCTGCTGGATCGATTGGGTTGGCCTGCGTAACAACCAAGCTCATTATTTTTTCAATTGTCATCTCATCCATTTATCATCTCCATCACCTTCACTTTTGTAATCTTATTCACCATTATTATCATCATCCTCTTATTATAACTTATTATCATGTCTTGTTTTAACTACAGTAAGCCACACAATTGGCTTATCAAGAGCCCTATGTAGAACACCCTGGAGGAATTGGTGCAGTAGGTGTGTCTTCTGGTGCCATGATATGCCTCCTTCTGGCCTCTCTTTCTACCTCCAGAGAAGGTATGGTTGTTTATATAAATTTATCCAAGTGTTCATATTATTTTATATGGTTTTAAAATTAATGTAACTAGGTCGACTACTCCATAGTCCTTACTTTTTTTTATTGTCTGCCAGTTAGTCAGCTAACAATGAAGTCCTCTCGTTAGGTCCACATTTAAAAAAAAAAAGCATGTCCGATGTAAAATTTCAAAATATAAGGATGCAACGAAAAGCGTAATATGGCTTAAAAATGTGGAGCTGCATATTCCTGATTTATTTAATATTTATTAAGATTATTACAACAGGGTACATTCATGTTTCCTTTTGCCAAAACGTTTTAAAAGTATACACCTGTTAGTGACTATCATCACAAATTAACACTAAGAAACCTTGATTTGAAAAACAGTATTTAACTAACACTGTCATATTTGTTAAATATTTAAGAGTTTGTTAATTTACTGTTATTTATTGTAATTACCTATAAATCACAGATATCTGCCGTAGTGAGCATTTCAGGACCCACTACAATTATTCCATTTCCTCCCATCCTATTAGAGGCAACCAATTGAATATCTTAAGTGAGCTTATTTTATTATGCAACTAATCTGGTTTAGGCATTTCACATCACAACATTTACTCTTTTGTGGGCAACTAAAGACCCGATCGGTGATTTGTCCAAATCAAAAATTTGAAATTTGCAGGAAAGCGTAAAGTGAAGGATAAGTCTGTAGAATTCTCATAATTAACTTTTTTCCAAAAATATTTTTAAAGTATTATGGAAAAATATTTATGGCAAAAATGTTCAAAGATATAATTTCCATCATGACATGTGTTTAGTAATTAAGTGTCCGTACTGGACCGACATGACTAAAAAAAATATCCGATTTTGCCTTATTAGATTGCTTTTTGGTCTTATAATACATATAATACTAAAGCCTTTTAAAAAAAGCGCCATTTTATCAAGATCACACCACACAAAGCTCTGTTCCTAATTTTATTACCTGGCCATCCAGGAATATCGTCACAATCCATTGATTTGCTTTCAGCCTAGGTTGGCAGCCTGCCCAGCTCCACCACCACTCCGCACTTATATTGTAAATATTCCCCCTAACACTATACCAGTCTCCTCCCCCCGAATATCGCTTGGTCCGACAAAGGCCACGAGAAAGTGCTTAACCCAAGTGCACAACACATTGGCCCCACAAAACAGGGCTTCGAACCAAATATCCTTTTTTTTCTATATAAATTTTATTTCTACAGTCCTGAGAGAACACAATGGAAAGCTGATGAAGCTTGCATGCTAAGTATGCCCCGAGATCCCTTCTTTGCTTCAAAGCTTCTAAAATTGAGGTATGTAGAGGTTTAGAACTTTGGAAATATCTAAGCCGGCGGTGGCGCCAATCTTCAGGCATAGCGCAAAACTGCTGCATGAGTCATTGGACGAGCCTTAACAGTGACCCGGAAGTTGAAGGCATCTGTCGCAGTATAAATATATCAGTGGTGGCGAGTGTGGATTCCCGTACGGAGCGGCGGCCAGTTTGAATTGGCCTTGCTTTGGTCGGTGGTGCATAATTTGTGCTGCAAAACTATCATCAAAAAATCGTTTTTTGAAAAAAGACCGGGACATGAGAGGATTGCCACATGCAAGGGTACAACTAATCATTCCATCCAAAATCATTACACGGTGGTGCATGGGCTACCCTGGGGCTCCTTGTACCGGGCCTGGTACATGGCCTCAGCTTAAATAGCGTGACGTGCTTCTGCGATTTAACATGAGGTCAAGCAAGCTCGTTCAAAATGGATCCCGTTTGAAACGTTATCATACCAAAAAAATACTTAGCCTGGAGTTGATTCTTTCAACTCCAACGGATTGAGAGGGAAAAATATTTGATATCAACATATTTTCGACTGTAGAATATTTGTCCAAGTTTTTAGTGTTTAGTGATTACGTGCTAAACCAATGGGAGCGAAAAAAACGACGCTATCTTGGCCGGCCCCCCAGGTCTCTAAGTGAGCTTGATAATAATCAATATTAGCAGAATCTTGTTTAGCAGGCGTGACCGGCCAGGGATGCACATGGCACCCGAGCAGTTGATACCAAACAGTGTGGGTTTGGTGAGAGCAGAAACAACAGATCAACTGGGTGATCCAGGCATATTATAAAAAAGACCCTTGACAGCAGGAGTGACTTTTATTATCAGGGTCAACTCATTTCATCCTTCAACACACGTGGCAACAACGATGGATTGATAAGGACCCAATTGAATGGAATTAACCTTTAAGGCTTTTGGGCGATACTTGGTCTCATGGTTTATTATCCATATCCAAGCTGCAATCATTTTCCTAGTACCTGCATACAGTAGATATTTATAATTTTGTGCAATATGATGATCTCACTGTATTTTACCATTTCTATGTCATTCTAGTGTGCAATGTTGATGTGTTTTGAGAGTAGAAGTACTGATACAAATATGAAATGAAATTGAAATGTAAAACTGGCAAACGGTAGCAGTTAATAGAAAAAAGACAACACTACTTACACTACTACAATTCAAGTATAAGTTTGAAGGTCGAGACAAGCCTCTAAAAGAAAGATTTTGACAAAAAATGCCAAGGCTCCAAGCATAAATGGGTGAGAGTTGCACATGATTTAGTTGCACCCCTTCCACGCCATGAGGCATGCTTGTTTGGTCCCTCTGGCGGCGTCCCAGAGTACATGTAATTTGGGTTGCTTGCACACTTCAATATTGTGAGAGCGTTTTGGTGCCCATCCATAGATAAAGGAGTGCACATAATCTTGGATTTGTTAATGATATGAATTTGTTCTCAACTGTGAAAAAACCAAGCTTATGGTAACAATTAACACCAGGATAGATACCAAATTACCAACATGCAGTCAAAAGGAGTCATGATCAGACAAATTATTGATTGGCCAGGCCATATTGAATTCATTGATTACATGATTACGGCAATCATTTGTTAATTGGTCACAATGAATGTTTAACGAGACAGGGTTTAAAAAAAATATCTTTGAAGCAATGACGGTTTGTTTTGGGATGATTTGAATATTTGCATTTTGTAAAAAAATGCTTCAAGATTTCTCAACTGCCACTCAACAGATTCCGGTATCCGCATAAAAAATGGCCAAAACTGTTGTGAAAACCATTATACAGTATGTCTAATAAAAAAAGTGATACCGCTAGAATGAAGATGTAGCCTGGGTTAATGCGGAGCAGGGAGCACCACTTCTGGGAAATTACTGAGAAGGAATTGATGAAATAAAACCAAGTGGATAAAGAAAGGTGGGAGGTAAAAGGGTGAACAATAGATGAGATAAAAACACGTTAAATATATTCAAAAAAAAGTTGGAAGGCAAGTTCTAAATGTAAATGTACTACTATCGGTACATCTAAACATAGTTACAAGATTGTAATCGGATTGTGACTAAACATGCAAAGTGTAAGTGTAGGTGGGGAAATATTAAGAACGAAAACACTTTGTTCAACAATGGTTAATTGTCATTGTTCATTCACTATTATCAGGCTAATTTAACAGGAATCCTCATACTCCCCTTCTGTCTTGTTGATGAACTCTTTTCATGTTTAGTTACCCCATTGTGGAAGACTTTTGCAACCACATTGTGAGGTCCCCACACTGACCATGTGAAAGGGAATGTTGTCAAATCTCATCTGTTCAACAAATATAACTTGTTTTTGTTTGCTGTTTGTTAGTTGCGAGATTTAGTGGCACGGCTGTTTCAAAGTTCATTATTTGACAAAATGAGAATAAAACAAAAATTCATTGCGGGCAAAATATGATGTTTCCGATAAAAATCTCGTTGAACATGCTTTATGGGAAGGAAAATGCATCGAGTAGAGGGCGCTATAACATACAAATTAGACCTTTGTAGGCCTATTGGCAAGATTCCGCCAAGGATTTTCCTGATTTTGGCGCAGGTAATAGCTCGCCTGTCCTACTTATGTGTTGTCAAAAAATTGTTAGCCATTGCTTAAAAATTAATCTAAAAATAAAAGAGACAATTGCATGGGGTCATCAAACGGCTGTGATGGTGAACATAATATCACAATCATTGTTTTATATTGATTTGTTTCATTCATTTTTGTGCGCATGAAATGAATGTTCATGGAGGCACATCTAGTCCAAGTCGTGTGTTTGCGTCCGTGTGGTGTTTGTATGTCCGTCCGTGTACTCTGTTCACCTTTCTAAAAACTGCTCTGCAGGCTAAACGCTTAACACGATTTATTCTAACTTGATAGGATGATAGCAGTGAGGTGGACCAATATTTGTGTAAACTTTTGCTGCATTATTTGCATATTCAGAATTTAATTAGCTTATTTGCATATTTTTCAGACATTTCGGTGAACCTTTTTGACTGCTTCTGCTGCTAAATGCAAGCAGATTTACTAATAACGGGTAGGGGGGTGATAGAGTGACGTGCCAAAATATTATGTTGTAGCTTTTGGCTGCATTATTTGCCATATTAATGACTATAATTGCTTATTTTGGACGGTATCAAAACTGCTACGCTTTTCACGGCGAAGGGCGTGTGTGCAAGTTATCTGGAGTTCCGTAAGGTGTATAATGATGTAAAACGTGGGGAAAGGAAAACTTGGAAGGACGGGTTAAAGAGTCTCGACATGATTGGATGTTGGGCATATTTCGGGCAATACATATGCAATGAGCTAATTAATAGCAAAAATAGCGTAATCGCTATATTTTTGAAAATGGTACATTGGATATGCAAAAAATTCATTTTACTGCACGAAAACCCATAATGGTGCGCAACTTTGCCATTTGAAGTTCATGAACCTCGCTTAGGTATGCAAATGAGCTAATTTACTTTGCATTAATTGCTTGTATCACTAAAATTGGCACATAGGATAGGCAAAAAATTCCTTTGCGGTGCTACATGAAAAAAAACTACTATACATACATCTTGTGTGTCAATCATAGGAGTGGGAAAGGGTGGGTGTTGGGGAGGGGGCAGCAGGGGTGGGTGTTGGGGAGGGGTGGGGGGCATAGGGGAGGGGGTGTTTGGGGAATAGGGAAGGGGTAGGATGTGCATCGGGATAGGGGCGTCGGGAAGGGTTGTTGGTGTGTCCGGCGAGGGCGGGGTGACTCATGCACCTGGGGACCTTGGTGACGGTGTCACCTTGAGGGACTTCTTGGACTTGGTGACTTTGTGTGATTCTTTGGGACCCCATGAACATTGTGAACCCATTAACCTTGGTGACCTCATGTAACCTTGGTGAGCTCATGTCACCTTTGGCCATTCACAATCGGTGACCGGGGGTCGCTCCTTCTCTTGTGACACGGGACGTGGTAAGGGGTGGAGAATAGGGGACGGGGGGGGTGTGCCAGGGAGGGGGAAGGGATGTGCCAGGGAGGGATGTGCAAGGGAGGGGAAAGGTGGGGATGAATTAGGGTGGTCGGGGAGGGGAGGGTGAGTTAGGGTGGGGGTTAGGTGACCTTGGTGACCTCATGTGACCTTTTGTTGCCATCCATGTCCTTGTGACCCCAAGTGACATTTGGTGACCCCACGTGACTTTGGTGACCCCACGTGACATTTGTGGCACCATGTGACCTTGGGACCCATGGACCTTTGTGAACCCAATGCAACCCTGTGATTTGTGCCCCATATGACCTGGTGACCTAATGTGTGACCTGGTGACCACTCATGCTACTTTTGACCCATTCACACACCGCGACGACAGACGACACAAGCATTCCAGAGACAGCGAGTATTTTTTCTACATGGTTGACCTTTTTTCAAATGCTATGCTGGCCAAACACGATGCCGAGGTACTCAATTTGGTCAGTGGTATAACCACTTGTACATTTGTTCTCCTTCTAATCATCATTTGGCCAAACTTCATAAAGCAAGTGATCCCGCAACCAGGCGAAACTTGTGGTTCGAGAACCGCATGGTGGAATACTGTAATTTTGGTTTGTTTGCCTTTGATTCTTCAATGTAAACCAACTCGGAGTTCATTTTATAAGTTTATGAGAAAATGAGTCTTCATAATGCGCATTGTTTTCTTATAGGCTGTTGAATTCTAATTAATTTCTCAGGTAGAAAATGCAAGAAATTTGTTGTTTATAATGGTCAAGATGACTTGAAATGGCCATCAGATGAGCATGCAGCTGAAGCTATGATATGAGAGGTAAATGCACATGGTCACCAAGGATACAAGATTCTAAGTTACCCTGGAGCGGGTCATCTGATTGAACCTCCATATGCACCTTTGACGATGGCATCATATTTTGCACTTGTTGGTTAGTAGAAATGAGATAGGAATAAAATAGGCAACTGATTAAAAGTTAGGGGATGTAATTTTCTTTGGAAAGGCCCCAAATACTTTGGGGTAATAATAATAATGTACTAAAACAATGATACTAAAATTGTAACACTAAAATGGGAGAATCATATTTTATTAAATTTCAGATTCCAAATAGACTCATATATTAGCATAAAAATATTAAAAAAAATGCCCCGACAACAGCCTCAGAGGGCATTTCATATTCCAAATTTTCTGGGACCTAATCTGAAATGTGAGAGCTGTCATAAAATCAGTAGGAGAGTCATGAAAAAGTGGATCCAATTTGGGGCCCTGCCCCTTTTCGTAAAAAATGGCAGACCCCGGAAAATTTACTGGTAGGATTTGAAACAATGATTTGTTCACACATTTATCAATTTATTCTTTGACCATAGCTTTTGAAACAAGTTCATGTCCTGCTTTCTCTTTTGCACATTGACTGATTAACATTATACTCAGTCAGATAGACCTCTAATGACCATTATATGACCTTTGCCCCCACCAAGAGAAATAATTTTATTTTGATGGGGGAGCAAGTAGCCCTCATGCCACTAGATTCCATTACAGATTGTGACAATAAACTTTGATAGATTTATATCAGTTGCCTTTGTGAAGGAGAATGCAGCCCTATTTATGAGGTAAATTGTTAAATGGTAATCTTTCGAGTCACTTTCAGAGTCATTTCTTCTAATAGCCAAAAATAGGCTGATTTTGCATGTTTTGGCATGAACCCTGGGGATGCATGCCCCGAAAGCACCCACAAGAACACTGGAACATTGCAGTAAATTTAGAAGTATATGAACCGACCTTCATGGTCACTTTTATTTTCCCTTGCAGGATTAATGACTGCGTGGGGAGGAACCCCAAAACCACACGCTGATGCTCAAGAAGATTCCTGGAAAAATATACTGGACTTTCTTTGCAAACATGTTGGCCATCAAACACATAGTGCCAATTATCCCTACAACAGTAGCAAATTATAATTGAGAGGAGGTTGCCTTTATCTTACATCATAGATTAATGATGGGTGCTTGAAAGGTAGATGTTGGCCAGTGCTTGCCTTTTGAACATACTTGCACTCCAGATTCATGAATATGGCATGTTTTTTAAAAAGCTTGTTTCAAAGGCCAGCATTGATTTACATCTACAGATGAAGTATGAATCAATCATTAAAGGGACATTTGTAGCTTTGGTGGGAAGTGGTGAGGAGGGCAGTCTCATTTTTTTTACAAGAAGGTGAGATTTTTGTATGTATTGTATTCATTGCTGCTGAAATGAGTAAGCTACATATTTTTATTATGAAATTAAGCATTTTTAGTTTTAAAGGTGTATTTTGTGATGCTAACACCTTCATTTTTGCTTGTGGTTCACTAGTTCTCCTCAAGAAAAGGTAATTTCCAAAATTTCAAGTTGATTCTTACGGTGTGTTTTGATGTTATGAGCGAATGTTCATATCACACTCACCCATAGGTCACTATGTTATAATTTATGTCGTTTATTACGGACAGAACATACAAAATTGCAGATTTCTTCTAGAGTAGATTGAATATGCACCTAAGATTTGGCATACATACTATACTAATGCTAACAGTTCAGATAAAAAAAAATCTCAACTTGTTTGAGGCATGTCGGGGAGGAGACTGTGGATCACAAAAGGCCCCTTTATTGTCCACCGTTTAGTTTTAATTGCTTTGATTAAACAACGTGGCTTATGGTGGGATGGATTGCGCAGCAAAATCCGGCTTATGAAATGACAATGTCTGTCTGGATGTGCAGATGGATATGTGTGTGTGGATGTCTGTGTCTACAAAAGGTCAACATTTTGCCATATATCTTTTTTTCTAGATGAGCTAGAGTAGCCAAACTTGGGCATATTGTAGGATGGCACAAGCCCCCTACCAACCATGTAATTCATTCCTCCAGGGTCTTCCCCTGTAATGGGTCTGACAGAGGTGGGGAAATGTCAAAAAGTAACATTTCACAAACATTAGCCAAACTTGGATATTATTGTAGGAGAGCACAAGCCACCTACTAAAAAATAACCATGTAATTCATTGCCCCTGGATCTGACAAGGGGTTGGGAAATGTCAAAAGTTAACATTTCACAAAAAGGTGAGCTAGAGTAGCCAAACTTAGGGGTGCAATAGGGGTTCCTTCATACGTGGATGATGTCAAAGGTCATGGACCAAGGTCAAAGGTCATCTGAGCTCATGTTCCATGCTGCCTTCTTGCCAGGGGGATCATGTATTTTTGGATTCGTGGAACAAATCCCTACAAATAGGTCGCCCTGGCCGGTAGACAGATTTTCGCTAGTAATTACCACCTTGTTAGGCTCGATGAGCCAAGACTTCACCGGAAACCCAATAGCAATAGCCAACAGTGATTTATTAAACAAAATAACATATGAGTGATCAATTCACAATACGGCTTCCATCTATGTTTGTGCCCCTTTATCAAATATGTCTGGTTTCCCAGTCTGAAGAAAAGTAATCAGATATTCAAAAACGTTACTACTTTCCGCCCCCTGATAAGCGCCTTATACCTCATGCAATTCCAACGGTTAGCATAAGAGGGTAACGTAAATCAATGGAAGAGCCGTGTCTTAGCGCCATGTTGAAACACAGCTGGGCTCTGCTCGAAAAATACAATTAGCAGCGTAAATATGCCGAAAGCATAAGCAGCTATCAATTTTATCACATGTTTCAATCATAGCTCCCATGTGTCCAGGGCAGTGTTAAAGGGATATTCATTAATTTATCATTTACCAATATACCAGACGATTTCATCATTACAAAATTAAAGGACCATTCTTTTAATTTATCTTTTAAAGGGCCATTGCATCAGTTAACAATTAGTCATTCCCTTCAGGGTCATCCCAAAACGGGCCGCAAAGTACCACATGGGAACATTCCTTAATTTACCAGTCAAAAAGTCAACATTTCACCAAAAAGGTGAACATTTGGCCATTTCTTTTTTTTTCAAAATGAGCTAGAGTAGCCAAACTTAAGTATATTGTAGAAAGGGGTAAGCCCCTACTAACCATGTAATTCAATTCCCGGGGTCCTCCCTGGGTCTGACAGAGGAATGGGGAAAATGTCCCGAAAAAGTCCAACACTTTACAAAAAGGTCAACATTTTTTTCTTGATGAGCTAGAGTAGCCGGCAAGCTTCCATATGTACCCCCTCATATGTTTACATGCCAACATAAAATTTAATTATTTTAGCTGTTTATTCCGTTTTGATGAAACAAGGCCAAAATTAAAATAATTTTGGTATCATGTAAATATATACGAGAGGGGTACAATATGGAAGTCTTTCCGAGTAGCCAAACTTGGATATATTGTGGGAGAGCACAAGCCCTTACTAAACATGTAATTGCCCCAGAGTCGTCCTCTGGGTTTGAGCCATGGACCTAATAGAGAGGAGGACAACCCGCGAAAACCACCATTACCTAATTTCGATTACCCATTCATCTCGACAAAAGCTAGGCACTCGATGTGTATTCATGTGCATACACCGAACCGTTTGTGATCTATATCTCTTTGCCGCGGTCGATCCAGTACTGACGGGAAAACCTGTCCACAAAACTTTGTAATTTGACCGGATGTTGTGACCCCTGACTTATAGGTTTTTTTTTTGAAAGTTCATAGTACATTCCATTTCCATCTTTTTTTGGCAAGATTGTTTGTCAATCAGCCAATAGAGGAGAAGATTATTTTCAGAAAATAACGAAAACCCCATCAAAATCCGTCATTCCTTTGTGGAGCTACGACTGTAGAAAATAAGCTTGTCTTTGGGGTGATTTTGTGACCGTAATTGTTAAAAATCTTATGAAAATAATATGAAATGAACAACCCCCTGTTACGATCACTCTCGCTTCTGAGAAACCGGTGATCTGAAAGTTAATATACCTTGTGTAACAAGTATAACTTCTGAACTTGTGCCCAAGCGCGCCCAACCAACACGTGTAATTGTACCGTCGGAAAAACCACAAATTATAATATTTTAATTTCCGGTTATTTTGTTGAAGTTTGTTTACCGTTGTGGATGTTTGATAGCCGACCACCTGTCGAACGGATCCAAAATATGAGTGTGATAAGTCTTACTTTATACCTATTAAAGTTTGTACATTATAAATTATTAGCCTTCGTTTGTGAATGGGGGGGGGGGCCAAACTTTATATAAGTTTGGATATATTAGTATATTGTAGGAGGGGAAAGTCCCCTACTAACCATGCAAATCTCATCCCTGGGGTCCTCCCATGTGTTTTTGACTCCGCCAGGGTCAGTTCGCCATATATGACATGACATGCTACAATGGTAGGCCTTTAGGGTGCGGTTTCATTTAAACTTTGGTCAGTCAGCAGTGGCTGGATCGCGCACTTATAATAGCCCGCTAGCCTTCGGTTATTTGCAGAAATAGGAAGTACGACGCAGGCGACAAGTGCTGTCGGGGACCCCGAGCCCAGGAGTCGGTGACTTGCAGTAGAATCGATGTAAGCATGCGTGATAACCTTGTACAGCATCAAAAGAGTAGGTTTTTATGTGTATGGGCTTATTCTACAGACATCAATGCCAATCCAACTCCAGAAAATTAAAAATTAAGTTGGTTCAAATCTGCTTAAAAAGAGTCATTTTTATATAAGGCAACATGTTGAAGATACTGCATCAACAAATTTACGAACACCTCTACTCACATTTTTTATGTAGCATACCATTGATATTATTGGACTTGTGTAAGGTTTTGGCTGATGTGTGAACATTATCCAGTTACTGATGAGCGTCATTTATCTCAATTATTGTGTGGAACCATGCAACAAGAGTAGAATAGTTTCTTTCTTCTCTCGCTAGAATACAACACTTATATTTGGCAGAGGCACATGGTTTCCTATTATCTCCCTTACCTATAGAATAATTTAATAAATTCTTTATTTTTGTACCTTTTTTTCAAAACTCCCCACAATGCTGCAATAAAACTTGAGATCTGTTCATTAAATATAACTAAAAAAAACGATTACCTTAATCAATGAATACAATTCAAGTTTTATTCTTGTGATTAATGGCATGGATAACATTGTTCAACACAAAAGGAATTCTTAACGAAATAAGTTCAAATCAACCTGGCACTGCAAACGCTCATTGTATTTGTAATTTTTTTGTGTGTATGTATATATTAAGTATGTAAGCAATTACATGCCTTATCCCAATGTATTTGAAGTGGTTATGAGCTTCTAATGGGTATCTATATATATATATATTATAGATATATATATATCTAGATATCTGTAGCATATATTATGTATATATCTCTATATATATATATACTATCTCATATATACTTAATGTGTTTATCAAGACATAATACTATTAGCATTTTGCATAGCTTCCCTCATTGAGTTTGGCACTCTGGTATTCATAACCCATGGCTGCGTGAGGAGATGGGTCATGCTAACGGTAATTATTCACTATCAGTTGTGGATTGCCTTTAGCTCTGTGCTGCACGGATGAGAACACAAAGTTCGAAGCGGTACTCCCTGCAGATTGAGTATATAATAATTATATATATATATATATATATACATATATATATAATATTAGTATATATATATATATATATATATCTCGCCGCAGATTTAATAATCAACCTCACAACATGGATTCACTGCCGCAACAATGACCTGTGCCCACTGCAAGGAAACTGTTTTGAAACCTAACATCTTCTACAGCGCCGAAGTCAAGTAGCCAACGAGACTCAACCAACCTTTACAATCGGACTGACGGAACCAACCTTTCAAGACCAAGATTTCAAACAACTCACCAGACTCCCTTCAGAAATGAAACACCAGATATCACAGAACTCTCAATTCGTTTGGGCACCTCAGAATAAACAACCAATTAACCCTAAAGACATCACATGTCCCCCAAAAAAAATCGTATCCAACCCGCCGGACCATACTCCACGGCACCAAGAAATGCGACCTCAGCCTCACTAGCGTTTAGCTATCATCATGCCGCAACACGCATACTACTCAACAAGCGACCCGCACTGATCGCCAAGTGCGGCCCACGATAACACTTCTACTTACTTAACCACTCCAGCATCACCTAGGAAATACGACCACATACCTCTCCGCCGTCCGCAATTGTCTCGTTCCTCTCTGCCGCCCTCTACGAGCAGTAACTCTTCTCTACAGTCCGCAACACCACTACATATTCTCCCGCTCCAACCGATAGCAGCCAGTTGTCTGATGATCACACAATGCATGAATATAGTCTCTTCGCCTATTATAAACGCTCCTGTAATCAGTCGAGCACTCTTCGCCTATCTGCAAATGTACACCGATGGAACACCCCAACCGCAGGCTAACCTAAGTATTCACTGTAGATAGAATATACCCATCACCAGGCAAAAATCCTATAAGAAAAAGTTCATGAGAACGTGAAGGTCTGCTTAAACGCAGCGAGATGGAAAGCACTATCTATTTCTGAAGAAAAGAAGAAGAAGACGGCACGGACCGATGACGACGACGTGGGGGACCGGCCACTATGGATTAAGAGCCCGCCGGTGCCTCCACCAAATCGAGGAATTGAAACCATTTGAAGCAGACATGTACAACCTCCTCGACCAGCAATAATATTTCGCCCACCAGCGACGAATTCCAGAACCAGCTAAAGAAGGACATTTAATCCCTATAAAGACTCGACGCAATGTAATCCCCGCCGACAAGCCAAACTGTATAAGTGAGCAGCACGCTACACAAAAAGCTCCTACGAAAGGGAACATACTAGAACTCTCACCGCGGCCCACGCTTCCCGCCCGATCCCACCGAAGCCGAGACATCGCGGAAGAACTTGGCACCGCAGACCGAATGGACACCATGGCAAAAAGACAAGCATTCATTCACACTCAAAGACTTACACGAGAATTTGACAACAAGCACCATGGGGACTAATAAAACCCGGCCAAAGCGAATCGGACTCATCAGCAAATCCATCCTCGACAGAATTCAACCAGAACATCCAGATCTGCAACTTCGTTAACCCGTGGATAATTCGACCTCAGTTATAGAATGGTCTAGAAAAACTAGACGGGACAAGAACAAGCACACCTTCATCAGTTTCGACATCATCGACTTTACTCATCCGTCACAGAGGACCTACTCAAGAAAACACTGAAGTTAGCCAAGAAATAGCGCACATATCCAGGCAGACATTGGACATCATCCTCCATTGCAGGAAGTCGCTTCTATTACACGGAGGCAACCTTGGATCAAAAGCGAGATAATGATTGTGTCACCAAAAACAGAAATAATGACTTGTGTCAAAAACAAAGAGAAATAATGGCTTGTGTCACAACCAGGTTCGAGTCACAGTGGGCAGCTACGACGGGCGCTGAATTTGTAATCATGTTTCTATTTTTTGAAACTGTTCGGATTGTAATTATCAACATACTTCCAAGGAAGTTCGAAGGGAAAATAGGATCTACAGAGACGACGGCTAGAACTCCACAAGGTATTCAACCGGAACACCGTCAAGATCAGCTACAGCTGCCTGCCCAACGTCGCCATCGGGGACAGACTTTATTCCGAAGGTTATTCTACGAAGGGGGTTTTATCCGAAGGGTCGTTTGTCCGACACACCATATTCATTGGGAAGTCGCCATATTTCCGATAGGGGTTTCTCCGAAGTGTTATATGTCCGAAAAGTTTTACTCCGAAGGGGTCGCTTGCCGAATATAGTGTCATTTTTTCCGAAAGATCATTACTCGAAACGGGTAATTTTCGAAGGTTATTCTGTCGAGAAAGGGTTTTCTTCCAAAGGAGGACATTTGTCCGAAAACCCAAAAGGGGTCGTTAGGTGACGAAACATAATATTGAGTTTTCTTCCGAGGGGGTTTCATTCGAAAAAATAACCAAGGATTTTGGCTCCGAAGGGGCCAATGTTCCGAAAAATATATGAGGGTTTAATCCGATGGGTTTTAGCCTGAAGGGCGTTTTGGCCGAACTTCGCGACAAACGCCCTTCCGGACTTAAAAACCTTATCGGAGTAAAAATACATAGGGAGTAATAGCCTTCGGAATAAAGGATCTTCGAAAAAAACAAACCTTCGGACTTACCAAAATATCAAAAATGGAAAACAAAATACGCATATTACATTACACCTTTCGCACCTATAGTTTGGATCATGATACAGAGTAAGAAGAATTACCCCCCCAAAAATAAAACTACCAAAGAAAATAAATGTTAAAAAAAAGTAAACCTCCAATACCGGCCCGTTGGTGATGAATGCATTTCATAGCTGGTGCGCTAAAAATTGCATTAAAACAAATGTGGACTGACGCTCAAAGATTCAAATAACATGATTTGTAAAAGGAAAATCCTAACTTTTCGTTTAGAACTTTGACATTTTACCCGAAATCCAGTGCAAAATCCAAATAAACAAAAGCAATAAACAAACCCCAAGTAGGTCGTAAACTGGATTCCTGATTGAAACATTTTTAGTGAGAATGCAGGGGGTTTTTTGATCGAGATCCAAAGCTGTAATTAAAGAATTTAATCGATAATGATACGTGTGTTTTTCTCCTTCGAGAAAAAAAAAAAACATTTCGGTCAATAAATTTGGATTCTAGCGATTAAAATAAGTTTTTATTTAAAAAAACATAGCCTCTCGGATTAGCTACTTGGTATAAGGCGAACGTTTCGCCGACAATGCAAGTTTCAATGAAAAAAAAAAAAACAGGTTTATAGGTCAAAAAGCAGGTTTTAACAGAAAGCTTAATTCTTAGTCGACCAGCTTCAAACAGCCTTTTTATAGATGTGGATGAGAAGCATGATTTTTGATTGAAACTTGGTACATTAGAATTCCGTCTCGAGGTTCTGAGTCTGGTGTGAAATCTTTGATTTGCCTAAAGGCAGAATGAAATTCTGTTAAATGCCTTCTTGACACCACTTCCCACCAAAAATAACTGAGTCGCTGGGGGTAATAATAAAATGCAACAGATTGTGCCATTGGAATAAAGAGACTCTCCAAAATGTCCTCAATAATCGGAAGACAACTGCTTGGCCAAGGTAGATAACGGGGCATCCATAATTGTTCTCCGCATAGACTTGTGACACTCTTTAAATTGTTAATGATCAAGTCCTGGAAATGTTTATTGCGACCTGAAAGACGCCAAGAAAAGTTGCCGAGACATACAATTACCCGAAATCCTTGCCACCCGCAACAGAAACCGGATCTTGTTCTTGTTAATGAAGGCTCCAAAATCAACATTATAATTGAGCTCATTATTCTGTTGAGCAGAACATTCATAAACCCCACACACGGAAGGAAAGGAAAACAAAAATGCTGGTCGGCGAATCGATTCCAAAGACGGGTTATGACACCAATCTATTATGTGTTGAAATCGGAAGGAAGTAGGGTTCCTGACGCGCTTTAATGTTAGCATTCATTTGGTATCAAAAAAGTCAAAAAAAATAAATAGCATTACATTAAATCTGGTCCGCAAAAAACAGTTTGTTCTAATCTCAATGTTACTCGAAATATGACCATGACTTGTCCTTTAAATTCTTTTTAGGCACAAATTTCTGGCTTGGGCAATAATCTTTAAAGGGGCTGGCTCTCGTTCCCTATTGAATGTTTCTATAAGATTTAAATGTTTTGCTGACTGCTTGCTGATTAAACGATTCAGGTCTTGTCTGTTACTCTCCTGTCGGCTTTATCTGTTTTATATCGTTTTCAATTGTATGTTTCCAATACATTATGAAAATGATGGAATGATGAATGACCAAAACACTTCGAGATAATCCCACGTTAGTTGGGGGTAAATTGCAGCAAGAGGTAAAGTAGATCTACTATTCCACTATAAATTTTAGCCGCTCATATGGACCTATGTGTATTAAAGTTGTATTATAGGAAAATATTTTCATAGACGTGATGTTTCGTAACGTGAGATTCTGTTTCTATTTCGTAAACATGGTTTTTCCCATAGGAAAGTTATTTTAAACGGGCACAAGTAATCATAAATTAATTCTTAGAAATAGCTCACCTTATTTGATTGCTGACACACTAAAAACGCCAACACTAAGTATACCTACATTGTACAACTTCTGAATATGGGCCGCCAAAACGTTGGTCAAAAGTCAAATTAAGGAGCAAGGTCTCAAAAAAAAGTCTAAAAGAAACAAAGGTTCCTAAAAAAAACTAAGTCCAAAACGTACAACGGTCTTAAACCACACAAGGTCTTCAAACACACAAAAGCTCTCAAACATCAAAGGTTAAAAACAAGGATCTCAAAAACGCAAACGTGGTCAAAACCTAATGGTCTCAAAACACTTTAAAGGTCTCAAAAAGTCCGTAAAGGTCTCACAACCAAAAAAGTCTCCAAAAAACCACACAAGGGTCTCAACATCAAACAAAGATTTCAAAAAACAAAACGGGGTCTCAAAAAAACACCAAACGGTCTCAAAACACACAAAGGTCTCACTATCAAACAAAGATCTTCAAAAACCGCAAAGGAGGTCTCAAAAAACACAGAAAGGTCTTAACATCCAAAACACCAGGTATCAATATATACAAACACTGCGTCTCAAAACAATCAAAAGGTCAGGAAAATGAACAAATGCTCAACAACACAATAAAATCAAAACTTCACAAAGGCTGAAAAAAAACAAGTAAAGGTCTCGGCTCTCGCTAAGGGTTTTGTGCACGCTATGTACTCTTCAGACGTACACGTAATTATTGGAGCTGAGAGAAAAGAATTTCATGACCAAAATCGGTTACTTTGGTTTTAAAATGTCCAAATAATGAATTTTACTAAGCTAAATGGACAATTTGGACGGTTACTGGATGGTTACCAAAGTATTTGGGTGGTTCTCGGTAGTTCGGTCCTGATGGTAAAATTTAAGTCCAAATCGGGTTATTTGGTTCTTTCAATAAGGTCAATAATGATGTTTAATCTGACCAGTTTAAACAAAATATGGTCCCAGTTGAATGGTGGTATGCGGGGTTTTCGGCTCCTTGACATTCAACGTTGTGGTATTGCATGGATCCCGAATAGGTCTGTGGGTTTTCAAAAGGGTCCAAAAATAATGATTATAAACAAAGGTGAAAATTAGGCGGTGTCTAGGGGGTATTGGCCGGTTCCCGGTGTTTTGATCATTCTGTGATGGCGGTGTTCGATGTTTTCGACTCCTTTGTATTTCAGCTGGGGTTGAGCCTTGCCCCGGACGCCAAAAACTGTGTTCAGTATAGGTATAATTTGAACTTTTAGAACACATATAACAGCTTACCCATATAAGTTTTAATATATTAATTAATCGTGATTGTCTTATGACCCTGCCAATTGTGGTATAAATTCGTGCAAAAATCCTGTGGAAAAAGGGTTTCCATGGGGGGTGGTCCATAAAACCCGCTTGTCCACCAACGCAAAGAAGGAAGACCTTGTCCCACTTAGGGTAAATAGAATTAGGTGGTTTTTAGGTGGTTCCCTGTGTTTTCTTCTGGACCCCAAAATCCGCTATTTGGTTTAAGTTGGTCAAAATATTATTTTTAACAAACAATCATTGAAAACACATAGTATAGGGCGTAGACACTGGGAACCACCTAAAATCAAGCTGGGAACATAGAAGAATAGTATCTGATATTTGCCATTTTGTGAACAAAATAGTCGATTGGGGGTCAATGCAATGGTCAATTACCATGGAACACAAATGAGCCGACAACACCAGGAACCACAAGAAACAATCTGGGTAGTCTTCCCCCCCCCAAGGGATTTGTTAGAAATCAGGATTTTGAAGTTTTTAACCCAAATAACACAGTTTGGGGATGTTGAGGGTTATTACGTGAAACTCACGTTTTTTGGGTTTTTTTTTAGTCTTCAAAGTATTCATTAACGGAATAAACCTCAATACCTAGGTTGAGGTTTATTCCGTTTAAAACTCAACCCAACAATGTTAAAACTCACACACAATGTTACACTCACCCCACAATGTTCATTGGTCCCCCGCCAACTTTAGTTAGCAAAGGTGACTATAGAAATGCCCTTCGGCCGTATGTGTTTGTTGTGTGTTGGGTGCCGTGCGTGCGTCCCACGCAATATCTCTGGAATCTAGCAAGTGTGGGTGTCCTCTTAGCAACATAGATGATCTCAAGTAGCGTTAGCGGGATGTTGTAAAGTGGATCAGTTACATAGGTAAATATGGGCAAAAATAGGGTCAAATTTGTCAAAATAGGATATATTGGTATACGCCCTTGAAAACACGATATCTTTTGATATAAGCAAGTAGGGTGTCCATCTTCGCACCTTAGATGTCACCCAAGTAGACGGTGGATGAGATCGGAGGTGGGGCTGTGGCCATGGGTCAAAGGTCAAATGCGGTCAAAGGGGATTACATTGCTATAAGCCATGGCAATTGTGGCAGGATGATGAAATTGGTGGGTGTGGTCAACATTCAGTGCCGAAAAATTGAGGTCATTTCAAGGTTCATAAAAATATAATCAAGGTTTATTTTATCTCAAATCGTTGCCTATAGGCCAAATTGCTCTAGAGACTTTACAACTTAATAATTACGAGACAGAAGGAAACAATGCAAATTGGAGGCAGCAGCTTAAACAGCGCCATATTGCCAACATTCAAACCACACTACACGAAACACACACCGGAGTTGAGTAAGTGCAAGCTTCATGGTTCATTTGCCCATTTCAAATGAACCAGGAGAAAGTTGGCTCAGGTTTTAATCAATATCTGATACAAATCAAATCCCTGAAATGGGTCCCGAATTGGATCCAGCAAGTGTCCCACTGAGATTCGATACGAGGACCCTTTGGTCTAGAGGTAAGCTTGCTGACCACTAGACCACGCCACGTCATGCGGGGTTCATTCAAGGTCAAGTGGAGATAATATTGCTATAACCTTGTCAATGTGGTAGGATGATGCAACTTGGTGGTTGTGGTCAAACATCCGTGCCGAAAAATTTGAAGGTCATTTCAAGGTCATGCGGGTCATTCAAGGTCAAATCCACTAAGTATGTGGTAGGATGATGAAACTTGGTGGGTGTTGTCAACCTTCAGTGCCAAAAAAATTGATGGTCATTTCAAGGTCATGTGGGTCATCCAAGGTCATGTGGGGGTCAGGCCAAGGTCAAATCAGAAACATGGTAGTATGGTCGTGGTAGCAAGGTTGTGGGGTTCTTAAGGGTTATGTAGAAGGTCATTTCAAGGTCAAGTAGGGTCAAATACTACAAATAGTTGTATGGTCAATGTAGTTAACATTGACTGCCGTCATTTTTTTATTCTTTTTTTTTTTTTGCGGAATAAACCTCAATACTAGTGTTGGGTGTATTCCGTTTAATCACCACACAATGTTGTTACCACCCACCCCACAATGTTACACTCACCCCACTAGTTTCATTAACTTAAGAACTCACCCCACAATGTATTATATGTACGTAATATAATTTCTTTTATGGAATAAACCTCAATACTAGTGTGAGGGTTTTTCGTTTACACTCACCCCACAATGTTACACTCACCCCACAATGTTACACTCACCCCCCTATGTTCATTTAAACTTAAGAACTCACCCCACAATGTATTATATTTTTTTTAGTCTCAAATATTCCTTTTCGAATAAAACCTCAATACTAGTGTTGAGGTTATTCCGTTAAACTCACCCCACAATGTTACACTCACCCAACAATGTTACACTCACCCAACAATGTTACACTCACCCAACAATGTTACACTCACCCAACAATGTTACACTCACCCAACAATGTTACACTCACCCCACAATGTTACACTCACCCCACAATGTTACACTAACCCCATATAGTCATTTAAACTTAAGAACTCACACCACAATGTGATATATGTACGTACATATAATTTCTTTTACGGAATAAACCTCAATTAATAGTGTTGACGGTTTTATTCCGTTATTTTACACTCACCCCACAATGTTACACGCACCCAACAGTTTACCACTCACCCCACATATGTTCATTTAAACTAAGAACTCAGGCCCCACAATGTATTATATGTACATAATACATCATACATACATACAACTACATAAATACATACATACATACATACATACAAAATGCTTTTGTATGTAGCGCCATTTCATAAAGATCACAGCGCTAAAGTGACTCAATGCGTTCATTAAGGATAGCCAGTGCACGTGAAATTTGGGTTTTTATACCCATACGCAGTATGAAGTATGCAATTTTATCAGAAAACATCCTTTTGTGATCCATGATGTGAATTCAATCTTTTTTACGTCACAGAAAAAAAAATTACATGTTGACTACAACCAAACTTTAGATTTTAGATGACTTTTATGTTTTTTTTTTCGGGAGGCCGAAATATTTTAGATGCCAAGGAAAACCCTGGGAGGTTTCTTTTTTATCAAGTTCTGTTTTTCGGCAGTCAGAAATAAATGCAGGTTACAGAACTAGTTATACAAACATTCAATACAATCTTGGTAATGATTTCTTACTTTCGTATTCAGAATTATTGGTTATTGTTTTCGTTGATGAATGGCTATGATTTTAATGCAAATGCAAATAATGCATTTTATGAGGAATTTGAAGGGTTTTCTACCATAAGACAGTATGAAAAGTATAAGCCATTTAGCAGAAATAGTATGTTGTGATGTCCGTCGAATGTGAGATCTGTCGCATTCGACATCTTTTTATGTCAAGGATACATTTTAACGACAACCAAAATGAATGTAAATATGCGATCTTTGTATTTTGCAAAGACCATAATTCCCGGGGGCCCTTGTTTTTCCAAGAGTGGATATCAGGGTCGGTACAAAAAACGCGTAAACAAAAAAAAAAAAAAAAAAAAAAAAAAAAAAAAAAAAAAAAAAAAAAAAGTTGGTCGGTTTTGGAGATCAGCGCTGTACGCGCGTACACGGTTTAGGGTATCAAAATCATCAAAAATTCAAAATTGGGTAGCTTTTCACGTCGAAAAATACGTGTTTAGGTGTGATATTTTGAATAATTGTAAAAAAAATGCTGGAAATAGTGAGTTTTGTTCCCGAATTTCTGCCTGATTTCACATGGTAGATTTTCCGAGTGATTTTAACCGTTCTCAACCTTTATTTTAGTTTATTTTCTCTATGTCGTCGCGTCTCCCTCCTAACGTAGATAAGCCTTATAATAGGAGTTTTGGATTTCGAGGTTAATCTCACTGTGATGATCATTACAGTATAATGTGCGTAGAACACGAATTAGGGTCTGTCTCTAAGTTAATGTAAATCACAAAAACAAGGTCTTGAATATTTAGTCCGGGTTTTAGTTCAATAATGGCTGACTTTCAGGAAAAAACTGTCATAATTACGACATCCGTCAGGACTCATTAATTCCAAGAAACAGGACAACTTTAAAAAGACTTATTAAAGTAATGGATAAAAATTTAAAATTAGCCCAAGATAATGCGCAAATTGATGATAAGAGTGAAATAAAATACACGAAAAACTTCAATGAAATCATGTGTAAAATATTTCCTTTATATCAGGACAAGCAATTGTAACTTGTTTAGTGTTATGGTTAAGGAATATGTAATTTATAAATGTACTCGTTAAGGGTACAAAATTATTATTCAAAAATTACTGGTAGGGTGTATTTTAACCTGATGTAAAATTAATTGTTTAGGATA
>JAMKCH010034473.1:0-15477 GCA_023653785.1 Ophioderma brevispina | reverse complement strand
CAAAGCTTCGGGTGCCATATTCTTAAGAATTCTGTATGGATGTGTTCATTGCCAGGAGCTTTCCCATTCTGGAGAACTTTAAGTAATACATCGTAGAGTAAATGGTTGGGGACATGGGGCTTGACGGTGGAGAGGTTGTAGAAGCTGTTTATCTCGCATTAAAGCCACGGAGTGGCTTCGCCTGGGAGGAGTGTGGTCTGCCACTTTCCATTGTTGACAAGTACTGAACGATGGAGTTTGCAGAGAGGACACTGCTTAGCTGGACAGGCTACGCCCGTAGAGCTTGTTGATGGTGTTCCAGGTCTTGCGGAGAGTGGTTAAAGTTGATATTGGATATCTCCTCCTCCCTTCTGGTGCGGCTCTTTTGGCCAAGCAGATCCAGTAGCTGGTTGCCCTTTGCTATTCTTCAGTATCGCAGTTGGTGTACAATACACTTTGTATAACTCGTCGCATTCTTGTCCCAACAGGGGGTATAGGATTCCCTTCTGCCTTGGAATGGAATGGTTAGCTGCTTGGTGAGCATGGAGCAGATAGAAGTTCAGCAAAAAGAATATGCATCGTTTTCGATGTAGATGAAGCCGGGACACTGGCAGGTTGGATGGGACCAGTTCGTGGTGAGTTGTTTGAACTTGACCAGTTGGCTTTCCGGAAATTCCATCTCTTTCTGTAGAGGCTGGAGATATGACCTTGATGTCACTGGTGACCATGTAGGCAATGACCTGATCTATGAAATCTAGGGGAGGACGTTCTGGAGCAGCGGGATCGGATGTCGCTGGGACTGTTGACAGGTTCGGGACAGGTCCATGTCCCATGATGCTTGAATAGAAAGTAGTGTGGATCCTTATATCAAACAGCAGTTGGCGGTTCTTGGGCTTCATTCCATTCAAGAGCCGCTTTGCATTTCTTGTCAATGTTGGAGATCCCCCTGCTGTATTTCTACAGTTGAAATCTCCGCAGACGAAGGAGCTCCGCTGAACTACTGAAGGGGCGGAGGTGAAGTCTGCCTCAGCTGGTGCTGGCTTATAGATGTGGTGAAGTGGGTTCATAGCTTCAACTGTTATCCACTGGTTCGGCGAATTCATTGAAGAGTGCAGGGTTGATCTCACCTTGTATGCTTGCTTCACATAGGAAGCGTACCATGCTTGTTGTCCGGAATGAAGCAAATAAGTTCAAAACCTTCGATTTGCAGCTTCTCTTCGGATTCGCAGTGAGTGTCTTGGAGGAGGATTATTCACTTTGTTTCCCCTGGAGAGCTGTAAGATGAGGTCACGCTTAGCATTGGTGAGACCCTCAATGTTCAGCTGCAGGATACAAATTTGGTGGCTTGACCTAAGGAAAGTTCCTCTGGACGTAGTAGTCAGCCGCCTAGAATTTAGGGGGGGTCTTCAAGATGTTCCACTGTGGTGTTTAAAACACGATGTTTGGACTTAAGTGGTTGAATCAGTTTGTCCACAACAGGTATTGTATGGCAATAACAGGGCCGCCGCGAGAAGGCTTCAACATGACCCCAAACTACAACTTACAGATGTGATTAGGGTAATACAATTCGGACATTTCAACATCGAAAAAATGTCAATGATATTGAGATAGACTGTATTCAATAGGCAGACATGTTGGTGGACACGAAGACACATTCCAGGACTCCAATACATTCACCTGTTCATCCGATACCTGGCAATCGTCTAACACAGGACGATTGACAGTGACATGTTTTTTGTATTGTAGTCCTGGAATGTAGCATCGGTTCTGGAATACGGTCTTACCTGAACACTGATTTCGTAACCATAATTGCGGCGCGCATTTCCATTACAGCACATATAAAGCTGATGAATTGCAACAATTTTATACACAAATATAATAGGTTAAAAATTGTAGTCCACAAATTATTCTTCAATAACCATAACTTCACTCTACGCCAATTGCCTGCCAAATCGACTAACCATGAGACATGGGAGCTAATTCTAGACTGTATCTGAACATGCTGAAGCTCCTCATCAAACCACTCTAAATTTGGCAATGATGATCTCGTAACCATCTATGTTGGAATTAGTTCTCCCAATGGCTGAAGACGCTGTCCCTGTATGAAAAAAACCTCTGCGCTTACTGTCAGGAAGCTCGTGCTCTTGAAGGATCCATAAGGGATACAGATCAATCGTGGTAAAAGACTAATCATGAAGATCTGAGCTCTAAATTTAGTCTTGATAGACGTAAGCAGCTCTTGTCGAGTTTCGTTAATCTTTTCTTGAATGCGTGCTTCAACAGTGGGTGCTATAGAGAGGCCCACCAATAGGGCCTACTTTCCATTTTAGGTCTGAACTGACGTTCGTAGGACACCCAGTATTTTTGCACAGAGGAACCCTCTTGAATGTGGAATTGGTCAATTGTCAGAGATTTGATCCTCATCTTGATCTGAAGAAACTTAATAGGGCACATTATAGGGTTTCAACTTTCGTTGGTGCTTGACGTACACTGAATTGGTCAAGATGGTCTTGTCAGAATGAGTTAGTGCTGAGGATTGTCACGTGATCTTGTCTTCAATCAAGGTTAGGTCATCGCAATATTTTAATGTCTAAACGTATAGCCGCGTCATGGACCAAAGTCACAAATCCAAGTGGCAAACCTTTGAGGTTTTACCCACTTGTACGTGCCCCCTATACCTAACATGCCGTTCTCTTCCATCATAGCTCATCATGAAAGTTTGCAATCCAAGCAATGACTGATGGCGCACGTCAGATTATGAATTTGTAATTAAGACATTATGATCGACTAAATCAAAGGCTTTTGCAAAAATCAGGTCTTGTCGGAATTTTTTTAAGCAAAGTATCCATCAGTTTTCAAGCGGTATTGGAACCCCGTGGGTCCTACTTCTATAGTTAGGAGCGATCTTACTTTCTAAATATCTACTGTCCATTCAATAGCTTAAGAACGCCTCGTTGTTTAATACTATTAGAGAGGTAAGGTGTCGGAAAAAAATCGTGAAAGAAAAGTTGTATTCCCACGAAATTACCCAACAAGGATTTTTAAATTTCAAATATATGGATGGAATTACCGTACAACTATTGAATGTGACCCTTTTCCCACTCAAAGTTGCAAATGAAACTGTCCGTCGTCTGGTGATGCCTTAACAAATGACGTGTGAGATGTTCTTTGGTATTATACACATAGGAGGCAGGAAGCGACTATCGATGTAACGATTCCCCACTGCGACAATATCGCTGACCAGAAGATCTTTGTCGGACAGTGACCTGCTCATATTGGGCCATCTTCTCTTAAAGGACGATCTACAATCATGTATTGTATTTGTATTTCTTTGAAAGTTTGAAGCGACTTATTTTTGTATAGACTATGTCCTTTTGTGACATCACCGCCGGGCCAAGAAAGCTGTATGTGATTTCCTTCGCACTTCGACACGTCATTTAGACCATGTCTAAGTTGCGTTGTAACATGGATGTCGTCATCATCTATAACAAACCATGAATACACAAAAGTTATCAGGGCAATGATGACCCATTCAAAATCCCGTGAATAAAATAGCTCTATTTATACATTACAAGCATTGTTGAAGATATCGTTCAATGTTTTCTACTGTCAAAGAGCTGATGCAACGTTTTAACACCCATCTGCCTATCTTATAAATGTAACATTCCTGAAAAGTTTATGCTCATTACGAATCTTCGGCTGGTTCCGATTCTTGCCGATTTAATGGCGCCAATAATCGCGAAATTGAATAGAATTGGGTGTGAAGAAATGTTTTTCAGCACGCACCTTCAAATCTTTTTGGTAATTAGATGAATACCACCTTTTCTTTACGATTTTTCCCGATACCAATACCTTCTCTAATTAATTAAAAACCGAGGGTCTAAGCTAATTGAATGGACATAATAACTTAGGCCATAAACCACTCGGCTATAATTTCCTTTGCGAAGTGATCGGTTAGTGAAACCGGTCTTATTTTTCCCACTTTGGCAGATTTAGTTAGGTTGTTTGGAATTGGGGGGAGTCCCTTCATTTGTATTTTAAGACGAATTAGATCTCTGTACGGTTTATGTCAACTCATTTTACAGTAATCCCAAACAAAACAAGACAAATTGTGTACAGCGCTAACATACAGAATAAGTCCTTAGCGCTACAAGATCAACTTAAAAAAATAATAAAACCTTTTTTTTTTTTCAAAAAAGAAAAAAATAGTGATCATGTCGCCTTTATGGGATTTTCGACAACCTTGCTCATAGTAAAAAAACACTTACTGCACCCTAAGCTGTATATTATTTCAAAGGGTCCTGGAAAACAAACTGAGATTCTTGTAATCTTGTTAGAAAGATGTCTTACCTCCAAGATGATCTGAAGATTCCACGTTCTGATAGTTTGCTCTTCGAAAAAAACTCACGAACTTTTCTTTCTGAGGGTTTTTGACTGAACTAAGCCATCTATGATCGTAAAAGAGATATAACACTAAATTTATAATGATTAAACTCTGCATTGACAAATTCATCCGAAAAGTGCTTCCAAGAGAGGGGTCAGGGATACAAACAAACAAACTAACTAAGTCTGAAATTTGTTTTGTCCATATTTTTTAAGTCGTGTGGCGTATAGACCTACACAATATGATAACCTCTATAGGGAAACTTTTTCAGGTTTTATGCCTCTAAAATGGTCAACTTACCATACAAATCTGTTTATGCATAAAAATTGTTTACTAACATTTCTTAGTGTACAATACTCATTGCCGACAGAGCATGGGTTCTAAAGTTCCTCTAGAGAAAGTGTGCTAAAAGAATTTTTTAAAAATGGTTCTGTTAGCCTGTAAAACTATAATGTACAGTAAAAAAAAAATGATAGGGATAACCAATTTAATACCAGATACTAATCTTAAATTTTCGGTTAGGCCAAAATCAGGCTTTCGATACAATTTTTTTAATCTAAATGGAAACTTATAAGTTTAAACTGAAATATTACTAATTTGCAATTTTTTATTATAGGTTTCTTCAACGGTTTGAGGCCTTTTTCTTCATGCAGGGTAGTAATGTTGCATGGGTTTTCAGGCGGTAAACAGGTCAAATAAACAAATGTCTCAGAAGAAATTATGAAATTAAAAACAATATAATTTTTTTTAAAAGTTTTTTTAGCGCATTATCAATCAATCAATCAATTTATTTCCATCTCAAATCCATAATACATGTACATATAAGTAGTACAAAAATCTATTACAAAAGAAAAATAAGGATGGAAGGAGATGTGGATACACATAAACGCAGATCGTGATTAGTTGTGGTACCCAAAAAAAAAAAAAGCTAAAAGTTTTTTTAGCGCATTATTTTTTAGGTTTGTTCCACTTGCTCGCCTGATTGTTTTTAAATTTCAGAAGAAAAAAAAATCGACGAACGCCCGCAAAGCGCCCGCAAAAAAGTGGGTCTAAAACTTAATAAATAAAACCCACATTTTTTATTAGTACTTTTGCAAACTTAAAAATGGACAATATTCACATATTTTTTTTCACATTTCTTCGAAGAAAACTTGTTTTTTGTTTGTATTTTTATTTGGCCTTATGATTGGCATCAACAAAATTTTACGACCGCAGAGAGGACTTCAGTTCTGTTGTATAAATCAATAGGTCAGCTACAATCTCTCCCGGTTATTTTCTAATGTTTAAAAACAAGTATGACTATATGAGTTATGGGTTTTGTACAATTTCTAGCCCCTGACCGAACCCCCGCGCCTCTGCAGGCATTGGGGCCGCGGGGAGGGCTGTTTCTAATAAGGGGACGGGATATCCCCCCCCCCCCCCATTTCCACTCAAATCCCCATCGTTGTTCCCAGGGTTTGTGCTCACTGTGATATCATGATATGAAGGGTGAATTTCTAAATTGAGAAAAACTAAAACTAAAATGTACATAGGGATAACAGTCTTACAACAGGCTTATTCTGTATTATCGGTTAGGCCAACAACACGACAACATAATAGGTCTAACCTATTATAGGCCTAGGCCTATTCTAAGTAGGCCTACTACTTCCAGTTTGGTGTTCGGCAGCATATCACATAGGCCTAAGTCTACATGAATTTATACCGCCACTACGCCATAATACTGTAATCCTATAGATTAGTGGTTGCGATAAACCTTAAGACCGAAAAATCAATCTAAAAGATTGAGTTGAGTGGAGAATCTAAAATTGATTGAAAATTCATGGACACCGTTCAAATGTTATATGGCATGTACATTTTTCCCGTTAAGGCGACGAAAATAAAAAAAAAACCTGTTTTACGGGCCCGACCGACCCTGATTTTTCAGTTTTGCAGAATTTTTTTTTTTAGTTTTTCCAAAAATCATGTAAAATCAGCCTGTTTTTTAGGCCTAGCCCAAATTTATTTTATCAATTTTGGCAACAATTTTTAGAAAATTTGTTTGTAAAAAATTTTCATTTTTTCTCTTGATTTTTCAGATTTTGGGGCTATTTTAAGCCAATTTTGAGCTCCAGAAAAGAAAAAAAAATAAAAAAAGAAAAAAATTCGCCCGACTGACCGACCCTACTCGAAAGGTCCGCTCGCCCGTAAAACAGGGGTTTTCTTTTTTCGTCGCCTAAACCTAAATGTCTTCATATTTAGGTTTTGACTTTTTCTGGGGAATTGGCCATCAAAAATGTATTTCGTAAAATGACAATCTATAACAAGAATAAGTAATCATCATCTTACCGTAGGCTTTGTATACGCTACTTGCTGAAAAGAAGGGAATTAAAGCAAATATTTGCCACGAAATTTAAACTATATACTTTGGGTGCAAAACCAAAATGAGTTGTGTCACCTTGTCAACGTACAACAGTATGTCTTTTGAGCATACGTGTCGCGTACAGTTTCTCTACGCGAGTCGCGCACTTAATTGCGTTTGCCATTATTACGTATCAGTCACGCAACTTTATCAGGCCAAGGGTCATAAGCTGCTTAGCTGCCAAAACGAGGCTTTCGATAAATTTGTAATCGAAATTGGAACTGTTAAGTTAAACCAAAATATGACTAATTTGCATTTTTAAAAATAACGGTTTCTTCAAATCTTCAAAATGTCTGAGGTCAGCGAAGCGCCCGAAAAAAAAATTGTGGGTCAAAAATGCAATAAAAATAAAACCCACATTTCGCATTAGCATTTTTCCAAACTAAAAAAAAAAAGAAGTATTTTGCATTGCCCCTTTTCACATTTCTTCTGAGAAAACTTTTTTTATAACTTATGAATGGCATCAACAAAATGTTACGACCGTGTATATGAGTAAATTTTATATTTGAAAGGTGCGAAACGGAGCCTTACATAGCGACACTGGCACATTTGAAAATAGTGCGCCCGTAAGATTTTTCAAAATTGATATTTTTGCATGATTGTAAAGCTTTTATATACACTAGCCCTCACCTGAAATGATTAAGACCAAATCAGCGCCCTTATAGGTAAACAGAAAGATTTAATAATTAACGTCGCCGGCGAAATTAATTTAGCAGACGACGGAAATGGCATTTAACACAAGAAAATACACGCCGTATGCATGATTCCCAAGGCATGTCCCCTGGCTTTTACCTTTGTGGTGTTATCAATGAGTACGAGTCTATGATATTCATGTAATATACACATTTGTTGATTATGGCAAACTCCAAAGTGGCCTACAATTACCTGAGTGTCTTTTACCTCTTATAACGTCCCTATCTGTTTTTTGATCATGTTATTTTTATGACAGTAAAATGTATTTTACCCAATAGCCTATACTATCATTAGCGAGCAAATTGAAGTTTGATATTTCGTGATTTCAAATGTGCCAGTGCCGCTTTACATAATTCACAGATATGAAATGGTAAAATAAATTATTCACTACTTTTTTAGCTTAAGAAATTGGTAATTAACTAAAATATAACCAAAAACAGGATTCGAGTTCTACAAGCGGTTTTTGAACTATTTATTAAAATAAAAGGGAAAATAAAATAGACAAAATTATTGTCAAAACTCATTATTATGGAACGTTGATCAAACCAAACGGCGTTACAACGTCATTTAACATATTTTAGAAGGCAAAGATGTTCATAGTTCATATTCTTATAAAACGATAAATTGCAAAGCCCACGTGATATTACGGGAACTAGGTTATTTTTTAACCATAAATATATGTGGTATTATTACCCAACTACAACATAACCGTGGTTTCTGCCTTAAATTTTATGTTAGAATCAGTAATAAAGCGTACCGGGGCTGGCTGTAATTAAATAGAAGGTAAAGTGCGGTGAAATTACAAACATTTTTAACAGTGTGTATTTTTTTGGCCGCCACCGCTTTGAGTTTCAATCTAGTTTCTTCATGGCGTATCTGCGCGCCACCATTTTTCCGTGCGGATCACAGGTATCTAGACAGTTTTCCACAGCGTATTGACTCGAAAAGGAACGGGTTGTTTTTTGTCCTGTGAGGGTGATTGAGCGTGGATGACAATTGGAAACCACTCATGCAGATCGTGTTCAAAGGGGAACCGGACAGTATGAAGGGATCGCGTTCGTTTTTATTATTGAACGTGTAGGTTTTTTTTACATCAGTCTTTTACCAATAAATGGGCATCCCCATATCGCGCTGTTTTCTCTACATGGTATTTTTCGTATTTTTCCGGACTACATTACTGTCGCCGCGCCGTCTGTGCTCTGAGTGAGCACAAACAAAACTCTGCATGGATGGTGTAACTTTTTTTTTCATTTCAAAATTTTTAACTTTATCTCTTTCATTCAGAACATGTTTCATATTATGATGCAAAGCATAGAGGATACATACCCCATATTTGCCAAATAATAAACATTATAATCATACCCAACAATAATCATGATCATAACAGTTGATACATTAATGATGTTAGATATAATACAAAAGATAGATACTAATGACTCAGTAATGTGTTGATCAATAACAATACTTTAATCATGATAATATATAACAATACTAATCTTATAAAAAAATAATCCGTTAAATTCATACTGTATGCACTGCGTTCAGTCATTGAAATATAGCATGCATATTTTGCCATAACTGCTTTTTTCCTAATTTTTTTGGCAAACTACTACTTACAAATTGTGTTGTAATTCTGACACGATTTAATCATTAACAACCCAAAATTTGATGCATATACAGAGAATGATACATGATAAATATATTACACGTATTCAATTCATGCTCATATTTTACTGTATAAGAAAGTGTAACGGGCAAACTTTACAGGTAATATCTCAACTCACCAAGTTTTAGATACTAGTTTTGTCCATAAAAGGGCCGCAGCTTTCAAAATACATGGATCTTGACAAATTTTGGTAATTAAGAAGGGGGAGAAGACAAGATTGTTGGTTAGAGCATTGCATCCAGAAAAGTAATGAACTAAATTGACTCGCTTTGTATTATTAATCCCTCTTAATGCAAGATAGATGACCACCAAAACAGACCCCTTGGAACAATATTTTTGTAACATCAAAATTCTTTAAGGAGATGTTAACCTCTTCAACTGAATTTCCGTTTCCCATAAATCTCCCCTTTATTCTTGAAATGTTTTTTTTTTTATATTTTTTCTATGGCTACTATTTGATCATTCGCCACTCTCCGCACATGGAGCTTGACCAATCAGTTCTCAGTATTTCTCTTGTCACCTTCCCTTTCCTATTAAACCCGTGTGTATGTGTTATAGGCCTACCCTCAGTCTCAGAAAAATCCTCAGATCGTGTTTGTTGGTTAAATTACTTGCCTTGATCTTGCTCCTCTCAATTATTGATCTATACTTTACCCCCTTTATATTATTTCACCAAGTACTTACTGCATGTTGTCTATTATATTAACTTAATTTTCCTCATCAATGCCGCTTTCTCCCCTTCGTATCATTGGAGACTTTGCGGGCCCCGTTATCGATCCCTATGTGTAGTAGATAACATAAAACATCGTGCACTTTGGACAAAAGCATGAAACTGGCACAAAAATTCCTCTTGGG
The DNA here is from genome assembly GCA_023653785.1 of Ophioderma brevispina. Taxonomy (NCBI): domain Eukaryota; kingdom Metazoa; phylum Echinodermata; class Ophiuroidea; order Amphilepidida; family Ophiodermatidae; genus Ophioderma; species Ophioderma brevispina. Next base: position 5,502 of record JAMKCH010034473.1, on the reverse strand, counting down.
GGCACAAAGCAACTTTAGAAGGAGGTGCCCAAAAATCGGAAATCATTAATGACGTCATATGCCCCCGCCCCCTTTTTGCCTAATTGCTTAATTATGGCAAAGGGGGAAATGCCTCAGAAACCTATCATGTGGTATCAAATTAAAGCCTGGAAAATAAAATTGTCTTAAGGATACTTTAAGTAGGATTATCTTAGCATTTGGGGTCATTATAGGTCATTAAGGTCATTGGAGGTCATTTGATATTAAATTTCACCAAATTTGGTATCTCAAATCACCGCATGGCGTTTTGCAGACAATAAAGGACAGTTCCATATTATGCAAACAAAGTGTGACATTGTAAAAAATAAAAAACATCAAATAACTTCATTTTTGTTTCATATCAAAGTAAATACTATTGTAGGTGCAGGAAACAAATAGGCATATTCAATTTCCAAATTAAGGATTTGTTGGATATACAAAAAGTGACATGCTGCTGCCGTTACATTCCCAAAGTTGGCACTATCAAGCACCTCGTACTACTTGTTGATGTTATGTAAAAACAAGATGCAAATTGAAAGTTAGTAATAACTTCGTGATTTAAAAGTTTGTCTTTTAGGAATCTGTGTTCATTATTACGAAATGATGGATTCCGTCGTTGAGATGTACAAATTTGGAAACATTTCTTACAAACGTACGTCCACAACGGTTATCATGGGAAAAACCCTAAAGATGACAGCTTTGATTTTTCTTTGTTTTTTTTTTCTTCAGCTAATCGCCCTGATGTTTTTTTATTGACAAACTGTTAAATAAAAAAACTAAAAAAGTTTGGCAAAAGGGACTGTTACTAAAACATGAGTAACTCAACAAAGTTACACTTTTGTGTTGTACGTCCACAAGGGGGGTGTTTTGTGACTGTCATGCAACCAAGAATGTGATTGGAATTGAAAGTTTCAGTCTAATCTTCTGTCAAGGTAAAACTTCAAATACAATTGCCAAAATTCAAAAACCTGAATATTAAAGTCTGGGTCCCACACAAAGTCCAGAGCAAAAACTCTGTGGCGAGTGGCGAGCCAATTGCAGTTCACTAAGCAATAGAGTAATTTCTGCAGCATTACTTCAGCAGTTCTCTACTTACCTGGATATTTCACCCGGTAGCTATAGCAAGTGTCTAAAATAGCTTTCAGGAGTTGTCAACATCCTGAGTAGTAGGCTAGCAGTCCAACAAGAAAAAGCCCTAAGAGCTGGAGCAGTTTGATGGACATGCGGGAGAACTTTATCATAGCTTTTTGATAACCAGGAATCCAAATCCCCTCTGATATTTTCAGGAAACAATTATGCATGGAATTGAAATCCATTACGGTTCATGGCAAAGAACCAGGTTGCTAGTGCTTTCCCAGCACTCTGGGTATAGCACGAAAGTCTTAGTTATAGCGAGTGCACATCAATATCACATCAAGAACTCTATGAAACAAGGAAATGATATCACAGTATGGAAGGTTGGGCCACTTGTCATCATTGTTGACAATGTGTCCCTTTAGGCGACGAAAATAAACACCTGTTTTACGGGCCCGACCGACCTGATTGTTCAGTTTGTGCAGATTTTTTTTTTGTTTTTTAGTTTTTTTTTAGTTTGTCCAAAAATCATGTAAAATCCCAGCCTGGTTGCTTTTTTGCCCAATTTTATCAATTTTGGCAATTTTTTTTTAGAAAATTGTTTGTAAAAAATTTTCATTTTTTTTTTCTCTTGATTTCAGATTTTGGGGCTATTTTAGCAGCCATTTTGATCTCCAGAAAAGAAAAAAAATTAAAAAAAAAAAGAAAAATATTAAAATTATGATTATATTTAAGACTGCATCTCTTCCAATCCCGTAAAAATAGGGTTTTCTGTTTTTTCGTCGCCTTATGCACTGGAAAGTTTGTAATCAGTACGGTATCAATTCTCAAAAGCCCAATACTCTAGTCTTTTCAATTGTTATTCCGAAATGGACCAATGAAGGATGTAGGACTACACCGGTCGGTGGTGAAATAATTTAGACCGCCGGACCAAGGTAATCATCTCAGTCTCCAAATCTAGAAAAGATCCATCAAACGTATTTGTGAGTAGCCTGCAAAGCTTCCGTTCAAAGCTTGTCCCAAGATTAAAGTTGCTTGAGATTGATGGTGTGCAACCAGGTCCTTGTCTGTGCCAGCTTTTCAGAATTGAATTATATTATAGAAGTTTCAAACCGGCAATCCGGCTTTTTACACGACCATGTTGTCAAACAAGATCCACCAAGAAGGTGCCAATTCATGTTCCACAGCACAGAGGCCTTTCTATGTGGAGGCCAAGCAGTGTGCTCTGTACTGCTGTTGACAGTCACCAAGGAAAGAGGAGGAAACTCTCAAAATCTGCTCTTTCATGTTTTGGTTTTGTTCAGTTTTGTCTTTCTTTTCTTTAAAACAGGAGAAAGAAATGCCTGTGCTCAAGTATTATCTGTTTAATGGCGGTTTCTGTGACTAGTGTTGGGTACTTCTTAGCATGTTTCGATAAAGGTCAGGGTCAAAGGTATTTGGGCTCAATTGTTACAAGCCCATTCCAGAAATCCTACCAAATATCTGGGTATCTTGTATCCAACGTTATTGTGGTCATTAATGGCAATTCCAGATATTTTGAAGACAACTACTAAGTAATCAAGCTTTTTTGGACAGGAACGCCAGTGGATTGACTTTCTTCTGTTTTTTGACCATCATCTTGTGTACGTCTTTTTTGTATTATTACTATTATTTTGTTTTTACGATTATATTATATTTTTTTAATTTTGATTGAATTTTTCCGTTACCCTAAAACTCCATCTGTATCAATACGTGATCTTGAAACTCATAGCTATTAACTTTGAAAAATGTTATTATTGTTTTAAATTTTATTTTAATATTTATTTATTATTTTAAAATTGTTTTATTTTATTTTATTGATAGTTCACAGTATCTGTGATTCTATAGTTTTATTACAATAGGCACATAAACAGTTCAAGATCATCCGGGGTAAAAATCTGTCCCAATATGCCAATAAACATTTCAATATGGTGACCACCAGTATATATATTTGTCATATACCAGTTGTTTTTTTTTTAGAAAAATATTTTTATTATATCTCAATATTTTAAGTACTGAAATTAAATTTTCCCCATTGTGACCTTGACCCTATGTTCCTCATAACAATTAAAGTATACTTCCAGATAAGGAAAGGAAAAATATACCTTTTAATAATTGAAAGGCGATGAAACATACTTTCGGTTCATTTTGGCCATTCAATATTTTGGACACTGTATAAACCTTGCCCTCATACATATTCTACTACTTTGATTTGGTCAACTTTTGAGACATTGTTCTTAAAGGTTTTTCCCAATACAAATTCTGGATAAATAGATACGTTTGAAAAAGGTTAAGTGTTATGAGGGGAGGTGTGGTTACTATTTATGTTTTTTTCCCTCATTTTGGTGGGGAAAACTGGCCTATCAATAACCTGAAAAAATAATACAAGTGAATTTAATTGTATAATTTAAATGGTAATTTATGATTACTGTGTGCCATACAAATAATACACTGGGCGTGGTTAGGACATTTCTGCAGTAAAGTAGTTGAGGTACTTCTCACATGCAAGTTTCTCAACATAACCCATAGGAGTGTGATCAATATTGGGATATCACATTTTGATTTTGACACTTTGACCCAAGACTTAACTACGGTTATCAGCCACAATACTGGCCAATGGTATCGTAGACCTTTAATGACCTCCAACTGACTCTGGCTTACCAAATATTCAAATATTTAGATAATTTTTAAGCACTCTAGCATGTCTCAAGCTTTAAATGATACCAAATGATATGAATTATTGAAGTATGATTTGAACATTACTACGAAATAGTATAAAAAAGGGGCGTGGTGGGCTATGACGTCTTATGTGGTTGCAAATTTTTGGGGGACACCCCTGCTGAAATTGCTTTACTAACCCCAAGGAAGGGTTGTGCAAAGAGTTTCATGCTTTTTGTCCAGAAGTGCCGATTTGGTGAAAATTATGCATGTTATCTACTTCCGAAAAAAGGTAGGCTTAACCCCTTCCATGCACGCGCCTCTCCGACCGCCTTACTCTCGATTACATAAAACATTCTAAGCGTAAATTATGTAGAACAGGAGGGAAAAATGTACTGCTTATTGTATTTTTTTTTAATGGCCAACATGGTTTCATAATAACGTGACAATTGTTCTAATTCCATGCATAGATCATAATTATATGGTCGGATTTCTCTACATGTATGTAGGCCTATATGGGTCTATACTATAAACCCATTTAACAGGATTAATATAATCCAAATCTCGCAATACAATTCCTTCTGTATAAAAGTGGTCTCTTGACATCACGCCTTAATTTAATATTGGATAGAATAGAAACCCTACAGGGACTTGGGACCGGCAAATTTCCGCCGAACCCGATCCCGATATTCCAGCAGATCGGGAATCGGGGCCACACCTTTCTATGCGTGTGTTCGTGTTAACTGTCGGTGGCTAGCGCTGGGGTCGGGTGTGGGGGCCGGACGCACTTGTAATGAAAAAAAGTATAAGATAGGGCCTACCAGTACCGAAATATGATTATGTCAGCAAAATCCTAAAAAAAAAAACGTTTTGTATTGTAAAATACAAAATATTTGGGTTTCGTAGACTGGTATGGGCCCATGTACAAGGAAACGAGCTGTTTGCGGTGGTCAATACCTATTGCAGAGCAAAATAAGGCTATAGGTCGGACCCTGAATTGCATTGAATTGCAGAAGAAAGTGATAGTGATATTCTGTACTGACGGGCCTATATCTTGAAAATAAATGGCCCTCTCATCTGAACTGTTGGAATATGTGTAATGTAGGGATGTGTACCTAATGAAGTGCAATTTGGTCGATGATGATAAAAGGGAATCCGTACAAATACAAAAATTGAATATAACGTGAAAACGCAAACATCATACTAAAAAAGCGCCAGTTCAAAATGACTAATTCGTATACTTATAGATTTTCCTTAAAAGGTGGGTGACCGGACTGACAGCCTCGCACCCCCCCCCCCCCCTCCCCCCCCCCCCCCCATATACACACCACTTTGACAAAATGATATGTAACTAAGACATTACACTGCCCTATGAATATAGTGCACATTTCTGCTTCTACTATCTAAACGGCCGCACCTTTTTGAACTCAAAACTTTGTAATCAAATCTAGTTGGTCGGTATGGCTTCATGGAGAGAAAAAAAATGAAAAAATCGGACCTGATCGGGTCACCTAGCTTTACGTGTCCTTCGGACTAGGTAGCCTGGTCATTGTGAAAGGGATGGCATTGCAGTATTGATACTGATATTGATATTTTTGGAGAGAGCTTCCGTCTATATACTCCCACGCCATCGACAATTATCGTTGTTTTATCATCTTCTTGGCCAACTTACACGATGTGCAGGCAGATGGTTACAGAGCTGGGGCGGCAGTCCCTTCATACGGACAAGAGATC
>JAMKCH010034472.1:0-32496 GCA_023653785.1 Ophioderma brevispina | reverse complement strand
CCCCACGACCCCCCTTTTTGTCCATGACCCCATGACCCCTTTTGTCCAGACCACCCCGCACCGCTTCTGTCCATGACCCCACGACCCCATTTTTTTCATGACCCCCACGACCTCCTTTTGTCCATGACCCCACGACGCCCCTTCTGGTCCATCTACCATTTTTTTACCCCACGACACCTATTCCTTTTTTCCTTTTTTGTTCTTGGCGCATGACCCCTTGCTCTCCCTTGTCAATGACCCCCTAACCCCCTTTTGTCCATGACCCCAATGACCCCCCTTTTGTGCATTAACCTCTTTCCCCTTTTTGTTCATGACCCCATGGCCCCTTCTTGTTCATGACCCTTTTGGTCCTGACCTTTTTTTTCCATGAACCCCATGTCCCCCCCCCTTTCCCTTTTCTCTCTGACCTCTTTTTGTGCATGACGCCATGACCCCTTTTTATCCATGACCCCATTCATTTCCCTTCCCCCTTTGGTCCATGACCCTGGCCCTATTTTGTCCATGACCCCTTTCCCCTTTTTGTCTCATGACCCCATGGCCCCTTCTTGTCCATGATCCTTTTTGGTCCATGACCCCATGACCCCTTTTGTCCATGACCCCATTTTGTCATGACCACACCATTTTGTCCATGCCCCAGGCACCTTCTTTGTCTATGACCCCATGAACCCCTTTTGTCCCATGGAACCCACCACCCCTTTTGTCATGACCCCATGACCTCTTTTGTCCATGACCCCATGACCCCTTTTGTTCCATGATCCCATGACCCTTTTTTTCCACATACCCCTTTTTCTCATGACCCCCTGACCCCTTTCTCCATGACTTCAATGGACCCCGTTCACATGCCTGACCCCATTACCCTCCCCTTTTTCCCTTTCCCCCCATGACCCCTTTTTTCTGTTTCTCAAAGACCTCATTTTGTCGCCTGAACCCCCATGCCCCCTTGTCCATGACCCTTTTCCTTGTCCATGACCCCGTTTTATCCATTACCCCATTACCCCTTTTTGTCCATTTCCTTTTTCCTCAATGACCCCATGGATCCTCTTTTTTCTCCATAACCCTTTTTTGTCCATGATCCAATTTTTGTCCATGGCCCCCTTTTGTCTTTGAACCCCCATGGCCCTTCTGTCCATGACCCATTTTGCCATGACCCCCTCCTTTTATCCATGCACCCCTTTTTGACCCTAAACAATCCCATTGTACTCTTTTCCATGATTCCATGACCTCATTTTATCCATGCCCCCTTTTGTCCACGACCCCTGTCCCCCTTTGTGTCCCGAACCCCATGTCCTCCTTTTCATGAACCCCATGTCCCCTTTTGTCCTTTGACCCCATGTCCCCCCTTGTCCATGACCCTTTGTCCATGACCCCCATGACCCCTTTTTGTCGACCCCATGACCCGCTTTTGTCCATGACCCCATGACCTTTTCTCTACTTGACCCCATGACCCCTTTGTCTCCATGACCCTCTTTTTGTCGCATGACGCCCATGACCCCTTTTTGTCCTTGACCCCATGGAACCCTTGTCCCTGAGCCTTTTTTCATGCCACATGAACCCCTTTTTCTCATGACCCCATGGCTGCCTTTTATCTTTGACCCCATAGCCCCCTTCTTGTTCATGCCCTTTATCCATGACGCCCATTGTGCATGACCCCCCATGACACCCCTTTGGTCCATGAGCCATGACCCCCTTTTCCATGACCCCCCCTGACCTTGCTTGTCCATGACCCCCTTGGCCCCCGCCGTTTTGTCAAGAGATCCGTGGGTTGTCCTGACGTCCATGACCCCATGATTCTCTTTTGTCCATACCCCTTTGGAACAGTCCTAAATTTGACTACTGAATGGATAGTATTTTTTACTATTGCATCGAATATGGCAATCAATATTTGTTTTTTTTTGTTATATCAGGATATCATTGTTTTATTTTCAAGCCATGTGATAGTAAAATATATACCTCATATATCATCCCTGGTCATCTGTTGGTTAAAAGTGGAGCATAAATTCAACAACAGCTTCAAGAATTGACCAAAAATGAACTATCCTGGGAGAGCGGGCACTCATTCATGACCTCTAACCCTGGACAACCTCTTCCCCACATAGAGACTGCTGTACGGACTATATATCCACCCGTATTAGAGTGTAAGCTATTGATGCTGGTGTAAGAGATCGAATTTTGCATTTTGACGGAATATGCCGAACCAGCCTGGAGTCTGGCCGAACTTACAGTACTGAGTAAACAAAAATGTTAGTCCACTTCTGATGCAGGCTTGGCAAAGGGAAATGGCTGAATCGCAGACCTGTATTCTGCTATAGCTTGTAGAAGATCTGAAAGGAACAGAGATGCAGCTCAAAGTGCTAATAACCAAAACAGCAGGCTAAAATACAAAAACCGTGAGATATTCGAGGATTAATTTTGACACCGATAACGTCCATCTGCAAGCCGTGTAAAGGTGCTGAATTCGGAGTTGTACTCATCTTGCCTGTGCCGACAAAAAATGGCAAGAAGTGATTACGGTGATCCTTTTTGGACTCCAACATCACTTCCTGAACACAAGAAGGGTTTGATTGCTATTCTTCCTAGTTTTTTGGACCCTAATTTACAACACAAAATTGTTAAACCATGCATGCATCCATGGCCTACACATACATTATAGGCCTGTGTTAGCATCCTTGCTTAGAAATGATGTCCTTTAAACAACTCAGTCAGTTGACAAGAATCTATCTATTCGGTATATAAAAAAAATATTGACTGACTGCTTTTTATTCGGAGCATGGTTGGAACTAAGCGGCCCTGCTCGGTGATCTCTAAACCATACATCCCCTCTCGGCATTAACGCCTCGGGGATAGTATGGTTTCGAGATCACCTTGTGGCCCTATAGTTTCACCATGCCCCTCATAGCAGTCCACTTGTAACTATCACATGGCTTCAAATCACTGCAAAATCACACTGCACTCATATAAATTCAAATATTGAATGCCTATGGGTGCAATAGTAAATGGAACTCAAATTTTTTACTTGTACATTTGGAACAAATTTGACCGGAATTAATATATATTGTTATTATGCACATATAGAGGCAGTCAAGATTCGTTTTATATCCACGATATCACCTGTCCTCTCTTCCACTGCAAATGAGAGTATACACCATATTGAATTCTGAGAGTGTGGAATAGTAAACAAAATATATCATGAGGTCAAATTTTGACTTTTCCATTTCACAAGGCAAAGCCGAATGGAATGGAATACTATTTGACCAATATATTAATTCATATTTACTACTATTGTCACAAATATAGGCAGTTCATGTTTTATATCATGATATCAACTGGTTTCTTTTCATGCCATGGATCGTAACATTATCACATGGCACAAATCACTATAACATATACTAATAAAACTGTCAATGCATCCTGAGGTAATGCTATCTGTAGTACATACTGCACAGTTAAAGGCATTATCAGTGATATTGTGCCATAACAGAAAATTAGATTTTCGCATGTCTTAACAAGTAAAGCTATCGATAACACTATGTCATCAGCAGTTAAGAGTATTACATACTCAATCATAATCCATATCTCTGCATGAATGCTATCACATATATAGATAAATGTGATAGGTAAGTCATCTCTCATTAGACAGTAATTACTTTTAAATAACATAATTGGTACTGGCAACATATGCTATACGTCATGTATTAAAAGTGATGCTTAATGTCATTTACAGTGGACAGTGTCCATTTCAAATCACATAATTTTTAATCTACATTAATGCTCTTACATCATATAAGACCAAGGTGATAGGTAATGCCATCTGCATTATAGTATGTTTTTGTTTACAATCATAATGGTGTTTGGCAGTCGATGCTACCACATATGTGATAAAGGTGAGAGGTAATGCCAACTGCAGTAGAATAGAAGGTTTAAAGCATAATAGCACATATTTTTAAGAGCGCCACCATTTTTTCAAAAATTTTGAGCTTTTTTACACGACAACACGGTTGAATTGTTAACTGGCTAGTAAACTATACATGAATGGTTTTAAAGCTCGAAAATGTCTATGTGTCGCAAACGCAGGAATTTTGTAATAGAATATTAAAGGTGCATTTGGTGATTTCAGCACCGTATTTTATTCATATATTCACATATAATCCTTGAAAAAGCGTATTCCCTCAAAATTTAGCTGATCCTGATCTTGCTGTTTTGGGTTATGAGCAATTGCTCATTTCCCACGGTCCCCATAAGCTCCTGTGCTGTAATTTCTGTCCAATTTACGGACAGAAAATACAAAATTCGAATTTCTCCTTACAGAAGCGATCAATTTTGCACGCAAGATTGGGAACACGTGGATTACAAAGGCTAACGGTTAAGATGATATAAAAATCTCAAACATTTTTAGGTAGTCGGGGGGACGAGGCCTTGTAGATCACGAAATGCCCTTTATATCGAGAATCTCCGATAATACTATTCAATCAACGCTGCTGGAGCGCCTTCCAATAGAAATAGCCGGGAAATATCGCCATGAACGTATCTACGCTCATCCATTAGTTGTCTTAAATTGGTTCATGCACTTCAAGTCAGAGGTTACTTTCTCGAGGTGGCACTATTTCATCATTGACGGACATAAACTTAGCTTTCCCAGCTCTCCCATTTCCAGCTCTCCCGTTAAGCACAATCTGGATCCCAATTCTAAATTCAAAACAACATACTTTTTAAATTAATTTCTTATTTTTATGATAACTCGCATTTTTGAGCATCTCGTTCGCAGGTGTAGGGTTTCCTAGACAATTTACCAACATAATTGTGGCAAAATATCAAAATCTTAACATTGGGGGCACTCTTCAAAAAATGTGGGTTACTGCTTTGATATCAAAAGTGCACCGAGGAATTTGAGGCACCAATATGTGTCATCATAATCGTAATTCATATGGCCATTTCACAATCAGTGGTGTGTTGGTGTAACTTTCACTTTTGATACTTCATGATATGTATCTCATTAATTCAATTAAAGAATTACAAGTCCAAAGATATTTTCCTGTGTAACTATCCTATATAGGGGTTACCTCAGCTAGCTTAACAAACCACATTACTTGTTTCTTTTGGATTTGGTGGTCATTTATGTGGTCAAAATGGCACTTTTGGTGTACCCCAATTACATCTTTTTTCTCCAACGCCTGACTTTCCCCCAAGCACTGAATCCCAGTTTTGGTTTTTATTATTATTTATAGACCAAGTGTCCAACCTATAATGCTATTTTGGTCCACTTCTGGCTTGCTCATTTCAGGGAGGACGGTAGTTGCAATTCCGGTTCGGAGGTTGACATTTCCGGAAAAATGATGCCTTTTGATAAACAAACTGTTCTCCTTTATTATTAAAAGAAATTCATCTCTGTTTTTGGTGTATGCAACAACTACAGTATTAGCTTGCATTTAGTGCAAAAGAATTTTGATCCTTCGCCTCTTTAAGATTTTGTGCGCAAGTCAAATTCAATGTTTACTTTTCCGTTAACATTTTCGCACTTCCGCAACATGAACTGATAGTGGTTTATTTTTTAAAGAGATACAATGCCCATGTTTTGAACTTCTATAAATGTTGAACATGCCTTAACATTTACTTGAATAAAAGTTGTAAAAATACACCAAACACATTCAAATTATACCACACTGCCATCCCTCCGTTAGGCACCCGGCACCTCCGAACATATTTTGTCACTTCCGAAACATTAAGGTTAAACATCTCAGCTTTACTTGCTTATAGATCTCTTGCTCTGTTACATCTCTGTTTGTAGTAATTAGTAGTGATGCCTCATGATAGGATGACACTCACCAAGGTGCAGCACAAGTCAACTTTAAAATTTCCCTAAGACTGCAATTGGTTGTCTCGGAGATGACATAATTTTGTTCACAATGCAAATTGCTCATTTTTGGAGCGCGGGGGCCTTATAGTAGAGTAGATATGTGGCAATATTTTGGGGAATTGTGCCTTGGTGATAAAGCATGAAATTTGGCACATATCTAGTTGCATGTCATAAGAAACTTTTAGCTATATGGGCCTCTGCAGATTAATCATCTGATTAAAATGGCGGCCATGTTTCAAAATGGCGGCCTTTACCTTGCTATTTATCCTCTATGTTTGAGATTGAGTTGATAAAATACAGTGCTTTTAGGCAATCAAGCATGGCATTTTGATGCTTTAAAAAAAGATTTTCGATCAAATAGCCATTGCAGGTTTATCCCATGGCAGTATGACGGCCATTTTTCAAAATGGCTGCCATTAACGCCCTATTTTACATATTTTGCACGAAATACATATGTATAACATCTTTTTCATACAATCAATAAAGTGGAAAACAGTTTTTACTTGAAATTCAAATTGGTTGCAGACCACAGTGGTGACCATTTTCAAGATGGCCGCCATTACTCTTTTATAGCCTGTTGTAATACTGTACTTTGGTTATAGAGTCCAAAAGTCTCACAACGGGTGTGCCTTACGAATAGGTTTTATATACTTAAAAAGACACTATTAGGGTAATCGATAACAGTGGGTTGTCACTTACAACATCGCTACCACTGATTATGCATTGGTTTTAACCGTGTAGAGAGAATGTTCATCAGCCTTACTTCTTATTTTCAATGAATAGGTATTTTGTACTTACCCACAATAAAACTAACAAAGCAAACCATACCAAGTGGTTGCTCAGACTTCATTAAAAAGGACAGAATCCCAGCTGCTGCCTCTCTCAACAAAGAGTGCAGGAAATCGAATCTTGGGCAACTTCATGGCATGTATTTTTTTCGGGGCTGCCAAGTGGTAAAATCTGTACAATATCAAACAAGAACGATGCTGCAACATGCCATCCAAGTCTCCAATTCTTTGGTACAACTCTAAAAGAAGTCGACAGGGCCGATCTACTTGGCATCTCTAACAGTAATTACCTGTCATGGTCTCCTGTGATTACCAAAATGGATAAACTGCCAGTCAACGACTAGGATTGCTCCGTCGACTGCCACCCTAGTTCTTGAGACAACTGATATGAATCCCTGGTTCGATCCAACATGGAATATGCAGCTAGCATATGTGGAGCAACACCCCTTCACCTATCCCACTAGATGCAATCCCGAGACGTGCCATTTCCTCATTGGGTATCCCGAGCGTGAGTCTCAACCTCGTCACATCCAACCACTTGGGTCATCGCAGGGCATGCAGTTGGAAACCGTGACATGTTTTATGGACAGGCCACCAGATCTTCCTCAGCCACTGCTACCTGAGCTGCTTTCAGTTGATCCTCGCCTTGGCGCTCAGTCAGGTCTCATGACCTTGCTGTGAAAGTCCCAAGATCCAACTTGGCCTCCCACATAAGGGATCCTGTAGGATCTGCTCATTACATCAAACCAGGACCTTGCAGAGTTTCAAAAAGGGAGGTTATCGCTATCTTGGTGCCAATCCGTCAGCGATACTAATTAAATCACTAGAGCGCTTTGTTTTCTTGAATTATAACCATGTGCTCTTCCTCCAATGAAGGCAGCACTCACTGACTATCAAGAGAGCCACCTATTAGCCGGGTTACTGTTGGGCTCAAATAATGATTGCATCTCCTGAGCGTACATGTCCAAGTGAATGAGGATGGATATTTATGGTGCATTTTTGAAAATATTATGCCCTTAAGGCTCTAAAAACTCTATGTTATGTAAACTAACCCATGCCATCATTTTAGAGCTGAAAACCGCATGGAAAATCCGATATTTCTTCGATTTTTAGCGCAAATTGGATTTTTCGCCTATTTCGGTGGAAAATGCAATTTTGCCGACTGGCGGACTTGATGACGTCAGACGTCATTGTGGGCGCCATACTAGGTATTTGTACTTAGTGTGGGTATCAATAGAAAGAGGAGGACGCATAGCTATCCATTGTATCAATCATAAGGGATCGGGTCTTTGATAACAAATTCTCGAGGGGTGGTAACCACCCCCCCCCCTTGGTAAGCCGGGTTACAAAAAAAGGCTTGGTAAGACGAGGTTCTGATGTAATAACTACACCTTAACTAAGGACCTTGATGAACATGCTCCCTCGTCATTCAAACTCTTGTTCTCACCATACTCATGTGCCCCTTGGTATTCAGATGCCTTTAGATTGAGAAGCCAGGAACACCGAACACCCCGGCTGGGATCGTCAGAGTTGTTCACATACTGGGCTCACAGTATTCAAGGAAGCTTACAAGGATCAATGTTTTGAATACAACTCTCTTCTTGCTAACGCCAAGACGGATATCATAGCAACCAGATTAATACATGTAACCGACCGTGACCTTTCCAGTGTCGTCAAATTTAAACTTCTAGAGGTCAAACATACACTACTACCCATGAATGTCCAAAAGATCTTGCTAACAGTTTTGCAGAATTTTTCCACAATAGACAAAATGAAGAAGCTGCGTACAGTCTACATGATTTACTACTCTACTGCCAGTCTCTTAAAACTATGTCTAGATGAGACTGTTACCAGTTAACAACTTTTCCCCTGCTTGGATCGATGTATTTCCTCAAGATCTCAAGCGTGCATTTTCGTCTGTGATCCCCACAGCGAAGAAATCCAGCTCGGACACCACCATTCTCTAAATTATCGGTGATTGTAAGATTAGTAAATCAGTTGCAGACTTTATCTCAGCGGGTAATGAATCTCTATGTTCCAATTCAGTCATCATACCGTCATTTCACAGTTCAAGACTGCATTGTTACAGGTGCAAATGACATTTGATTGGTCCTTGACAAACAAAAGAACTGTGTTAATGTTATTAGACTTCATTGCCACTTTTGGACACTAATTGACCATAAACAGCTTTTAACCCGCCTGAAGGCTATGGAATACCTGGAAAAGCATTAAGTTGGTTCTTTTCCAACCTAGATGACCGAACTCAATCTAGATCGATCAAATCTGCTTCATCAGATCCTGTAGTGGTAGATTGTGGAGTTACACAGGTCTGTTTACTGGATGGTATTTACTTCATCTTTGTCTCTGCCCCCCTACAGGAATATCATTACTGCCCACGGAGTTTACACCGATGACATTCTCTTTCTCTGTCTTTCCACATTGGGATTTGGTAGCAGCCATGAAACATTAAAAACCAATTGAATCATGGCAGTTGCAGCATCAGAATTCTTGGGATGTTAACTGAGATTTAATTACATGACAACAAAGAATGTTTTTGCTTCGTTCTCATTCTTTACATATCTACAGTAACTCTCAGCCATCCATGGTCATTTAGTTTTTTCCATCCGCAAGCTGAAACACAGAACCTTGGTGCCCATCTTTAGTACTCATCATGTCATAAAGAACAATCATGTTACAATTTATGCAAGGCTGCTGGCACTGGATAAGGAAAATGTGGTAATTTTGGACAGTACCTTGATGAAAATGCACCATTGGATGGGTCCATGACTTACATCAAGGCTGGATCCTGGAACTCCTTGCCTATGGCCTCCCAGTAGAGAATTAACCAGGTTCAGTGAGTTCAAATGCCGCTGCTCGTTTGTCCTTAAATCCTTTGTCAAGAACATAGCATATCTACCAACTGCTTGGCTTCAATTAACAGGCTCAGTAATACTGATATTGTGAAACTAATTTTTTTCTTTGGTCTTTCTTTATTCGTTAATCTTCCTCACTCCGGCTGTCTAGGATAGTTTGTTTTAAATAAATAATAAGAATAATAATACCCGACATTTGTAAGTTCGCCTTTGCACAGATTCAAAGCGCTGTTGACCTATTATTTTACGCTGCCGTCAGGAAAATCGTCACATCATTTCGCTTCATCTAGGCCGGCAGCTGGCCAAGGCGCACAATCCTATCAGCACTTAGATTGTAATATTTTCCCCCCCCCAAAAAATAACAGCTACCCGAATATCGCTTCGGTTAGGTTTGAGGCCATCTGAAGTCCAGGAAGATCAGATTCACAATTTCACTATGGGGTACATCATCATAGATCCTCACAGCTGATGATTCAGATGTATCCCGCATATGTTGTTTTTCTTAGTATGGCAGAACAACTGGGTTTTTCTTTCTGCTTCTATCTATGGCCACAGTATATGTTTGTAATGTCTACTTAAATAAATTATTATTCTTAACTTATTTTTTAATAGTTGGTAATTGATATCATAACATAGTTTGTTTTCCACATAGATGTTTTATCTATTGAATATTGTTTTTGTCGTTTGATAAATTTATAATGATAGTTATTTTCCTTTTTAAACTATGTGACGTGCCCTAGAGGCCTCTACATAGGCACTATATTCGATGTTATTATTATTATAATATGAACTAGCACAAGCTTTATGAAAAAAAAAAGTATATTGTTATATACAGCATACAGAACGAACATGAAGGATAATCAATTTTATTAAGTTACCTAATATTCCTCTTTTGACTAATATTTTTGTTTGTTGTAGACTTTTACGGCCAAACTTAGAAGATTTGCTCTTTTTGTCAACTAAAGTGAGTTCCACATTGACACCTGCCACTGTGACTTTGTAAATGGTATGGGTCCTGATTATTCCCCAAAAAGTGGCAGGCACCTGAAAGTTAGCAGATTTTTGGTAACTCCCTTATTGAAGAATACTCTTTGGGTACGGTAGAGAAATCAGCGTATAATATCACACATTGGGTGCTTTCCAACAAAATAGTCAATGCAGTTGGGAACCTTGAGCAACACCTTCCCGCAATATAAACCTAATTGTACATAATTAATAATAAAAATGGATAAGATCGTAACCCACACATTGGATTGATGTAAAACACTGGTAAAGAGAATAACTGCCTGCCATTGTTGTCATGTGTGGCAGCCTAAAATCACGGGCATACCTATACTTGTGCAATAGTGTATGCTCGTATCACTAGACCATACCATAACAATAAAGGCCTCCTCCCATTTTGGAATGTTCACAATCTTTGTTATCAAAAAAACTAACAAAGCCCATTCTTTAATATGTTTGAGTTTAGTCAGTCTGCAAAGCAAAGATAACAAGCAATGGTGGGATATTTTAAATGTCGGCACCTTGTCTTAATTGCCTCATGTACAGGTTGTATTGGCATTGCTGTGTACAAATAATGTGCACTAGAACACTCAAACAAATGATATTGATTGCCTATTTAACAGGTTTTATTTTGCATTGCTGCGTGATAAAATATGCTTTGTAGAAAAAAATATGCAGATTCAGTCATGAAAATTTGGTTAAAATAGGGAACTGGCAGCCATTTTGGAAAAGAACGCCATTTTGAAAAATGGCCACCAGTTCTGTTACAGAAGAGTTACCCATAAATAAATTTTATTTTAGGCATTGCTTGGTCTACAAACATGTTTTGGTAGCCCAAAACAAACAAACAAAAACACATTTAGTCATCACAAAAGAACTAAAATACCAAGAAATATGCAGCCATTTTGAAAAATGGCCGCCATTTTTGTTACACGTAAAAATCTGCGATGCCCCTATAGCCCCAAAAATCTCTTAGAACATGCCAAATGTGTGCCAAATTTCTGCTTTTATCACCAAGTGCACATTCCAGCACATATCTACTCTCTTTACTGTGTTTGACTGATGGTGATGTTCTTACTTGGAAAGTAAAATATTCAAAGATAAAAATGATTTATAACATACAGATTGGGTAAATTTGACTAATTACCAGTGTATTGTGTTTATTGGTACTTTTTGTGCCATTTGAAAGGACATGCCAGACACATAATATGTCTTGTGACAGTAATGTTCCGGAATTGTTTGTTTTTAAACTACGTTATGATTTCCTTAAATATCTTAAGATAATAAAATAGGTACAAAGCTTTTGTGACCAAACCAACATGTTTGCATGTTTTTAGAGAAAATAACCTATCTAATCATTGTTGTTTCTGAGGGGTGACATTTTTGTTCACATGTGACTATAAAACATTATTGCAAGGCCTTTAGCTGTGTTGCCATTAAATATTCAAAGTAAAAAGTTTAACAAACAAATTTTGGTTATAACTAAGTAGCACTACTCTGCAGGGTCATGCCCAGGGCCAAAACAAAGAGTTCACCATACTCTTGAGTGTTTGCCATGACTTGCTTGGGGGATTAAATTCTAAGCTGAGATCACCAACTAGGAAATCCATATATTCCATCATTCTCATAGAATGGGTCATCAAAGTTTCACAAATCTGAGCAAAATTCAGGCATAGTGCATTTGCAATAATAATAAAACAAGTCTCATTTTAACAAAATACTGTAATCTAAGCAACTAAGTCAGCACAGGGCTATTTACCCATGTTGTAAACGAGAAACAGGAAACTGACATTTTTCCTTTAAAATGCTCCTTTACTGTGAGATATTAAATTCCCATTTTTTTCAAGGGGCCACTCTGCCTGGACACTGCTACTGTAGGTCTTAAAATACTCAATTGTATTTTTCCTTTCCTGCATGCCTGCTCAGTAATTTCACTGACCCCATTATCGAAAATGGTAGCCTAGACCTTAAGTTTGTTATATTATGTTGCTTTAAGTTTTTTGACCCTTACTTTGAGATGAACTCCAAGTTTTGACTCTAAAATCTAAAACTTCTGATTCTACCTTTATGAAATTACTGCTGTGCCGACATGTATGATACAGGCAAAAATTAAAATGGTGACCCATTTAAAAAAGTCACTACATTACCCAACTTGACGGACGGATCATAATGCATCTGTACCAGAGACCTCTAGTTTTCTTGCATGATTTTGATTGTACGTAAAGTATGTAATTATTTAACACCACTGGCGATGCCAAATGTGTCAACTGTGTTTTCTATGGAGTGTGAACTGCGGACTATGATGAGATTGCGATTATTCCGTATTTAAGTACGTGGTTTAACACATTAGTGGCACTCAACGACCCTCAAGTATGTTGTCATTTTGTTTTGTGTTGCTTTCTTCATATTTAAATGGTTTAGACATTTCATTGACCACAGAAGTGAAAAACGTTACTATTTTAAGTGCCTTGTCTCGGCAAGAAGCAAAATGACTTTGTTCTGCACAGTCGTTACCAGCTAGTCATTAATCAATACCACAATTTTGATTTGTAAAATGCCCTAATCATATTTCCATTTTTTGGGACACCCACAGCTATTGATCCATCTGCGGAAGGGTCTCTATATGCTCTAATTAATTTTATTGCCTGTTTATTTGTGCTCATCATACCTGGGAAAGAAATCTAGAATTTTTATGCCTTCCTTAAAGTTAGGTTCCCTTTAACTTAAGGTGTCCTAAATAACAAATTAGTCCACTATAAAAATAACCTAACTGCTAGGTCACACCATGCAGCTCTGAAAGAGACTTTATTTTTTTTGCATCAGAGAAGTAACCTTTACCTGTATTATAATGCTAAATGGTATTGTATTTTTGCTCCACCAAATAATTTGCCATAATTTTATTAAAACTTCGACATTTTCATCCCTATCATATGCTGTCTTAGGACTAAAATAGTCAAAACTCCTTTTTTTCAAAACAATTACAAGTGCTAGGTCTGGCTATGCATATAAAGTTCAAAGGTTTATGCAGGGGCCCGTAGCAGGAATTTATGCGGGGGGGGTGGCGGATTTGGCCAGAAGCGGACTTTTCGTACCAAAAAAAAATTTCGGGCTCGCTGCTCTCAGCCGGTTGACCCAAATTTTTCAACCGTCGGCTCTATATTCTAAGAGCGTGGGGGTGGGGGGGGGGGGGGGGGGGGGGGGGGGGGGGGGTGGGGGGGGGGGGGTGAGATAACGAAAAAAAAATCACATGCACCACAACCCTTACTTAATTGACAACAACGGAAAAACCTAACATGGCAAGCGGACCTTCAACATCATAAAGCGTACTTGTCATTTTTGGGGGTGCGTCGCACCCCCGCAACCCCCCTTGCTACGGCCCTGGGTATATGCTTATCATAATGCTGAGTGCATATCTTTTTAATACCGATGTACCTGTAGTACTGACCTAGCCGTTTTAATATAGACGGAGAAAATCAGTTGAAACAATGCAAATCTTTCAAATAACTAAGTGTAACGTAGCAAAACAAATAGAATCTCCTCAAAGTCCAATCACACAAAATAAAAAAGAAGTGGGAGGGGAAATATATTACTTTAAGGGGTCCCCACCTTTAAGGGCACATTTTTCCTCCGGTCAACAACATACAGAGCATTTAAAACTCGGTCATCAGACATAATTCATGTCTAAATAAAGGGGATCACCATTGAAACTTTAGTTACAGGTAACAATCAATCACTTGATCAATGAGTGGCCACATATCAACAATGAAAGCAGGTACATGTGCTGAATGTTAGAATTTCGCAAGATGTCTCATAGATATTTGTTTTGGGGATGTCAACCCGAATGACTGAATTTGCTCATCATACCTTCGACAGGCTGCTATACAATAGAACATGATTTTTTTGGTGATCTTGTGACCTTGGGAAATCAGAAACTACCAGCTAGATGCATGGGCAAACATGAAAGCAAAATCCAAGATGGTGATTTCCCCGTTTTGGCATGGAGGACCGGCAAGCAAATCCTTTTTTATTTTATTTTGTTAACACTGTAGCACACATCACACTCTTGTCTAAACAAAACACTTGCATGAAAGTGGTAATCAGGCTATGATGTTAAATAAGACCCAACACACTGGACATCAGAATTGAAACAATAGGAAAATGACTTTGAAATGGAAAAAGACACCTAAATATTACAAATTCTAAGTTTAATGGTTCTTGCGGATGAAAATAAACACCTTCTCATATAATGTAACTTAACAACTGGTTTGCCTCTAAAATTATATTTCTTTCACAAATCATAGGCCAGGCACTCCAAAATGATATTATTTTTCACATCATGCCATGTCAATACATCCACACAAAGTTTGCTGTTTTTTATGGCCAATGTATTGTTTGTTATTTGAAACAATGCTCGAGAATGATCACCCAGTGATTTTTCTTATTATTTTAATATATTTGTTTGTTTGTTCTTTTGGTTTTTTTTATAGATTTTGTAATACAAGTGTCCTGCATGCGTTTCTTTTGGTCAACCTAAGGAACTCTTCTTCTTGTAAACTTAAATGAAAAATCTGTTTAAATGCAAAATTATAACCAAGCTTCGCCTTGTTTTTATTAATCAACACAGGTCATGAAAACAATATGTTAACATCTTGTCACCCCTCCGAACACTGGTATTTTTGCAAAGTTCTAAGAATTTTCTACTGAAATCTTGCTTAAAAGTTAATTTGTTTCAGGAATTAACATTTGAAGAACTTTGCACAAGATCCTCACGTGGTTGTAATTTTTTACAACACATGTTAGTTTCCCTGCAACATAGATAATCTTATTATACGTATATTTCACCTTAGAATTTTGTTTGTTGTGACACCTGCAATCGATTTGTACCTCCTTATATTGAATGATGAATATGTTGTTGCAATGCAAATTAGAGTCGTTTCTCAATTATATCACAAAAAGCCATGGTAACTCTTGGTCACTTCCGAACCTGTTAACAATGTTAACTGTCAGGCTCCGAAACAACTGCAGTGGTAAATTCAACTTTGTTAAGGATTTACAGATTTTTCTGCACTTGTGTCAGGAAGTACCCATCATTGAAGAGATTTATACGGGAGCATGATGGGGATTGCCTCATGAAAACATATTTAAAAATTAAAAATTGTGAGTTGAATATGACCTTTCCGTCAATTTGCTCTTCCTTCCAAATATTTATGATTCAACCAAGGACTATCAAAAAGCATGTACATTTTGAACTACGTATACTTTTGAATAAATTTTATCTCTTTTGCTGAAAATTATGTTAAATTTTGGAAAATGGATTTTCACAAAAAAAAAAGATTTTTGCTCAAATTTCCCAAGCCACAATATTTCCAAATAACACAATTTTGCAAATAGATTAAGCTCCAAACAGACATAAATTCAAATTGGATCATTTGTGAGTACTTTTTTAGTGAAATAACAATAAAAAGTACTTTAATTTTGACCCCAAGGGTAAAAAATTTACACACCACTGATTGGGAAATGACCAATAGACTAACACTCCATAGATTTCTACCTTGTATTTGGCTACAGTAAAAAGTCTTAAAAGTCGAAAAAGGTGATTCTGATTTGCTTATATTTCAAACGAAACTAGCTGACTTTCGTATTTGCTCCTATAGGCAATTAGAAATTTCAATTTTTTTTTATACCAAAAGAACCATTTCTCAGCTTAATCCTTTCAGATGGGGTTAGTTTTATGAAAAGCTGTACATCAGGGCAAATCACCACTCCTTCTATTTTTTAGGGACACCCTGGGGGAATATGTAAATCCTCGTTCAACCTTAAAATTCACATATCTAAGGTAAATGTTATCACATTAATCCTAGACTTTTTGCAGAAGACAGTATTACATTGATTATTAAAACAAGATACTGCCTATGCATGCTATCTGCAGAAAACAAGTTCAACAATATAACAATATCTTACCGTAGATACATTATACACCAAATACGATAAAATTGATACCGATACTAGAGAAAATTTATAAGAGAACATGAGGGACCATCAAAAATGAAAAATTGCACTATTTTGAGAATGCCTAATGGTGTACTATATTTGAATGACAACGGGCAAGTTAAAATTATTAGTTAGGGTTAGGATTGTCCCCCCCCCAGAACTGTGGAAATGTTAAGTAGGTATCTACAACCAAAACAGTGCAAATCTAGAGAAATTTGTATCTCAAAATGTCCTGTGTCTTTCAAAGCATATTATATAATTGTATCTGCGGTAGATTCGATCACATATGTGATAAAGGGTAGAGTCAAATAGTATGGTTTCAAATCATATATAATGTATCTGCAGTCGAATCCTGATCACATCATGTGATACAATGGTGATAGGTAAATAGTATGGCTTTCAAATCATATATAATGGTACTTGCGGTAGATCTGGAGAACATCAGTGAGTAAGGTGGATAGGTTAAAATAGTATGGCCCTTTCCACATCTTAACACCTTACTGGTATCTGCAGGAGATCTGATCAATCATGTGATAAAGGTGATAGGTAAATAGTATGGCTTTCAAATCATATATATGGTATCTGCAGTAGATATATACATAATGTGTAAGGGTTAGGTCAAATGATGCTTCAAATCAATATATATGGTTCTGCAGTACGATTGATAACATCTGTGATAAGGTTGATAGGTAAAGTATGGCTTTCAAACTCATATTAATGGTCTTTTATGTTATTTGTATCTGCAGTAGATTGATCAACATCATGTGATAAGTGATAGGGTAACGAGTATGGCTTTCAAATATA
Organism: Ophioderma brevispina; assembly: GCA_023653785.1. Lineage (NCBI taxonomy): Eukaryota > Metazoa > Echinodermata > Ophiuroidea > Amphilepidida > Ophiodermatidae > Ophioderma > Ophioderma brevispina. Next base: position 15,187 of record JAMKCH010034472.1, on the reverse strand, counting down.
TAATAATGGTATCTGAGTAGATTGATCCATCAGGTGCTAAATGGTGAGAGGTAAATAGTATGGCTTCTAAATCATTATAATGGTATCTGCAGTAGATCTGATCACAACATGTGATAAGGTGTGAGGTAAATAGTATGCTTTCAAATCATAATATAATGGTATTGCGTAGATCTGATCACATCATGTGATTAAAGGTGATAGGAAATAGTATGGTTTCAAATCATATATATATGGTATCGGCAGTAGATCTGATCACATCATGTGATAAAGGTGATAGGTAAATAGAGGCTTTGAGTCAAATCATATTAAATGGTATCTGCAGTAGATAGTGATCACATATGTGATCAAGGTGAAGAAATAGTATGGCTTTAAATCATAGATATGGTATCTGCAGTAGATATGATCACATAATGTGATAAAGGTGATAGGTAAATAGTACTATGTTGCTATCTAACAGTAAAATGCCAGCATGTCATGTTGACAAAATCGTTATTTCTATCACATCCAAGACCGGATTGATACTGCTAGCTGCAGAAGATTATCCTAGTTATTTTTTTTTTTTTTCATATAAAAAAATGAATTATCCTACCTAGAGACGTATTAGGTTAATTTGAATGGACATGCATCACATTGATAAAGCGGGATAGGTTAATGCCATTTGCAGGTAGACCGTATGTATCACATTTAAAAATTATTATGATATCTGCCGTAGATGGTATCAATATATGATTAACGGTGATAGGGAATGTCATCGCAGTAGATAGTTTTACTTTTAAATGTGTATAATGCATTTCAAAAGATGGCTTCACCTAATAAGAATAAAAGTGGATAGGCAATGCATCTGCCACCGGCAATATTACACTCTTTTTATATAATACATAGACTATCTCCAGGATACCAGACATACCCTCATAATAAAGCAATGCTATAGCATAACAGGATTTAAAATTTATTATTGATATCTCCGGCATGATGCTTTCCCATCACATAGTTTATGACATCCGTGGGGGCAAGAACACAATTAGCTTGCTGCAGTGTGGCATGTAACCTTTAAGAAATGAGCTTTTAAAGGACACTATCATGATTATCCGAAAGGATAAATCTGATCTGATCACCATCATGCTGATAAGGTGATAGGTAAATAGTATGGCTTTCAATCATATATTAATGGGTTGCAGTGAATGATCACCCATGTGAGAAAGCGTGATAGGTAAATAGTATGGCTTTAAAAACATATATAATGGTATGGTAGATTGATCACCATCATGTGATAAAGGGATAGGTAACTAGACTATGTGCTATCTACAGTAATGCAGCATGGACATGTTGACAAAATAGTTATTTTATCACATCAAGCTGATTGATCTGCTAGCTGAGCAAGAATAATCATAGTTATTCATATAAAAAAGCTAGTAATTCTACTGATGAGATTAGTCATTTGTAATGGATGCTATCACATTGATAAAGGAGTGATAGTAGGGCCAGTGCAGTAGACACAGTATGTTCACATTTAAAATATATGATATCTGCAAGTAGATGGTATCACATATGATAACGGTGAATCGTGAATGTCATCTGTTCAGTAGGATCAGTTTTACCGTTTCAATGTATATAATGATATCTACAAAAGATGCTATCACCTAATATAGAATAAAAGTGATAGGCAATGCCATCTTCCACGCGTCATATTCACTATTTTTTATATAATACATACTACTATCTACAGTAGATGCCACCATATCATACATAATAACGAATTAGCGATTAGCAATAGACAGGATTTAAAAATTATTATGATATCTCCTGCAGATGCTTTCCCATCACATAGTTTATGACATCCGGTGGGGCAAGAACAAGTTAGCTTCTGGCAGTGTGCATGTACACCTATTCGGACCATGAAGCTTTTAAAGACACTATCATTTGATTTATCCCGAAAATAAATCTGATCTGATCACATCATGTGATAAAGGTGATAGGTAAATAGTAAATGGCTTTCAAATCATATATAATGGTATCTGCAGTAGATATCTGTCCTCATTTGATAAAGGTGATAGGTACAAGTATGGGCTTTTGCAATCATATCTAATGGTATCTGCAGTAGATCTTATCACATCATGTGATAAGTGATAGGTAAATAGTACTAATTTGCTCTCTAGCAGTAAATGCAGCATGCTGTTTTGACAAAATGTTTATTTCTATCACAATCCAAGACATGATTGGATAACTGCTAGCTGCCAGAAATATCAACAACACAAAAAATAAAAAAAAATTATATATAAATGAATATGTAATCTCCTCGGAGAGATAATAGGGATTAATTTTGTAATGGATGCTAGCACATTGATAAAGGTGATAGGTAATGCCATTGCAGTGAGACACAGTATGTATCACAATTTAAATTATATGATACTGCAGAATTGTATCACATATAATGATTAACGTGATAGGGAATTCATCTGCATAGATAGTTTTAACCTTTTAAATTGATATAAAATGATATCTACAAACAAGATGCTATCCCCAAGATATAATGAAAGTGATAGCAATGATGCCATCTTCCACCGCAATCTTACACTATTTTTTATATAATACATACTACTATCTACAGTAATACAGCATACCATCCTAATACAGAAGGATGCTATTATCAATATACAAGGATTTAAAAATTATTATATCTCGCCTGCAAGATGCTTCCCATCACATAGTGAATATGACGTCCATGCTGGCCAAGAAACAATTAGCTGCTGGCAGTGTGCATTTACAAAACACCTCTCAGACATGGCTTTTAGACACTTATCTGATTATCCCGAAAGATAAAAAAATATTTAAAAAAAATTTTAAGGATAGCTTAACAGTGCGGGATAAAAGTTCCTTGGTCTGTATGACTCCCATTAGTTATCGTTTCCAACTGAAAAATTGACAGAAAATAAAGAAACAGCAATGTTTCATAGATATGAATCCCAGTTCAATTACACGTTGTAGTAATTGTCCGTACGGCAGTAATGACTAAACTATCCCATTGTCCTTTTTAGGCTGCTTCTAGACTTATAACACTCGCATGTCATGTTACCTATACTTGTTCCAAAAATGCAAAATTGATTTTTGATGATTTTTTCGATTTTCTGATTTAGCAAATCACTGAAGTGCCCTTTAATGTATGCTTCAATTAGTGGCAGCATTCATGCTCTATTACCTAAAAGCATTGTCCGTAGAACAGGTGTATTACTGTGTTTCTAAATATTTACAGTGCAACGAGAGCTTTCAATAACAGGTTGTACCAACAAAATCTGAAACTTTCTTTCTATCAAAAATACCCCATCTGAGAGGATTAAGCTGAGAACTGTTTTCTTTTGGTACAAAATTTTAAAATTTCTAATTTTTCCTATAGGAGCCAATAGGAAATTCAGCCTATGTTTTTTCTAGTGACATATAAAGGCATATGACTTGCCTTTTGTTTTCATTTTCAAGTTGTTTCAATAATCCAAATAAACGATAAACTTTTGAGTGTCTGTGAAATTACGTTCATATCACACAAACTTGAAATGACTTGAAATCTCTCGTGCAAAAACCTTTAAAGGTGATAGTAACTGACACCTACCTGCAGATAATAGCACATTGTATTAACAAAATGTGGTAAGATAGGCAGTGCTATCATCATGTAGACAGCATTTCATGCTATTATCGATAGTGCTCGCTATAGAAGATGCCATCGCATCAAAGAAAGAGTGCTAGTTGATGCTATCTACATAAGATAGTATTGCATTATTTTTAACTGCAGTAATTGATATCACATCGTATCATAATAATGAGCTCTTATCAGAAAGATGTGGACTCTCCAATAAAAACAAGATGCACATCCATAAAGTCAGCTTATGAAAACTGAGACTTAGCTCCTTAAGAAAAAAAAACCAGTGCTGAGAGAGACATCTACCTTTTGTGGAAGATTTTTTCAAAATGGGACAAATGGAGTTGCATATTTGTGACAACCCCTTTGTTATGACAAGGGCCAGGAAATGCCATCTGCACCACATCATATAAGTGATAGAATAATGCTAATCCGTAATTAATTAAATTTAAAATCTATAATGATATCAACAGTATATGGCTATCACATCATATGTAAGGAGAAAGGTAATATCATCTGCGGGAACAGTATTACACATTTCAATCATGTCTTCTTATCTGCAATAGATGCTAAAATCATGATGAATTGATAGGTAATGTCATCTGCAGTGGACAGTATAATTTCAATCACAATCATTCTTATCTTCTGCGTAAATACCATCACATCATATTATTATAACGAGAGGTAATACGTGTGGTAATGCCATCTGCAGTGGACCTATAACATTTAAAATCACATCATTTGTAATCTGCAGTAGATGCTATCACATCATATATAATAATAATGGTGATAGATAATGTCATCTACAGTGGACAGTGTTACATTTTCAATCGCATAATTCTATCTGCAGTAAAACTATCACATCATAATATGATACGGTGTCCGGTACTGCGCGATGTAATGCACTATCTGCAGTGACCTATACATTTAAAATCTTAATGAGAATATATCTGCCGCAGATGCTATCACATCATATATGATAATTGTGAAGAAATGCATCTGCATAGTGGACAGTAATTACTTTAAATCAACATCATGGTATCTGCAGTAATATGCTTGGTCTCATATATGATAATGGTGTGACAGGTAATGTCATTTGCAGGACAACATTACATTAAATCACATAATTCTTATCTGCAGTAAATGCTATCACATCATATTATGATAACGGTGATAGGTAATGCACATGGAATCGTCATCTGCAAGTGGACACTATACATTTAAAATCTTAATATATCTGCACTTTAGTAAGCTATTTCACATCATATATGATAAGGTGATAGTTAATGTCATCTGCAGTGGACACTTACATTTAAAATCACATTTGCATCTGCATTAGATGCCTAATTACATCATACATGATAAAGGTGAGGGTTAATGTCATCTGCAACAAAAAAAAGAGTGGACCATTACTTTTAAATCTATAAGATATCTGCAGTAGAATGCTATCATTTGATAATGGTGGATAGGTAATGTCCTCTGCAGTGGAGCAGTAAATTACATTTATAATTCACATCATTTGTATCTGCAGTATATGCTACGGTATCAATCATATATGATAATGGTGACAGGTAATGTCATCTGCTGTACAGTATTACATTTAAAATCTATCACATATTATGATAATGTTGATGATAATTCCATCTTGCATTGGACAGTATTACATTTACAATCACATAAATCTATCTGCAGTAAATACTATCACCATATGAATAACGGTGATATGTATGCGGAGGTGATGTCATCCTCAGTGGACATTATTACATTTCAAATCACAATCATTTTTATCTCTGCAGTAGATGCTCTCCTCTATATGATAACGGTGATGCTAATGTCATCTTCATTGCAGTATTACATATTTATAATTCACGATCATTGTATCTCAGTAATATGCTAAACGGTATCACATCAATATGATAATGGTGACAGGTAATGTCCATCACTGGCCGTTTACAGTAGTACATTTAAAATCTAAAATGATATCTGCAGTAGAATGCTATATCACACATCATAATAAATGTGTAGATACTTTTCATCTGAATTGGACATTATTACATTTATAACCTCATCTTATCTGCAGTAAATACTATCACAATATGATAATGGTGATAGGTAATGCGGGAGGTAATGTCCATCTGCAGGTGGACATTATTACATTTCAAATCACATCATTTTTATCTCTGCAGAGATGCTAATCACTCATTATGATAATGGTGATAGATAATGTCATCTGCAGTGGACATTATTAACATTTATAATCACATCATTTGAATCTGCAGTAGATGCCATCACATCATACATGATAATGTGATAGGTAATGTCATCTGCAGTGACAGTAATTACATTCAAATCACATAATCTTATCGCATTAACTACTATCACATATATTATAATGGTGATAGGTAATGCGGGAGGTAATTCATCTGCATGGAACATTATTGACAATTTTATAACACTCATTTGAATCTCTGCATGGATGCTTCACATCATATATGATAAGGTGATAGATATGTCATCTGCAGTGGACAGTATTACATTTCAAATCATAATATCTTATCTGCATAAAATACTATCACATATGATAATGGTGATAGTAATTGCGGGAGGTAGTCCCATCTGCAGTGGACAGTATAACATTTTATAATCCAATCCATTTGAATCTTCCCTGCAGTAGATGCTATCACATCATATATGATAATGTGCTAGATAATGTCATCTGCATTGACATTATCATTTCCAAATCACACTCATTATTTGTATCTGCATTAGATGCTATCCATCATAGGATATGATGGGTAATGTCATCTGCTGTTGATGTAATTACATGATGTTATCTGCAATGCATCTATAAACAATGATCTGTGATAAAAATGATAGGAAAGTCACCTGGCAATGAAATATCACATTTAAAATCACACAATTGGTATCTGCAGTAGATGCCAAAACATCATATATGAAAAAGGTGATAGGTAGTGTCATCTGCATGGACAAGCATTACATTCAAATCACCTAATTCTTATCTGTCATTAAATGCTATCACATCATGTGATAAAGGTGTTTGGTAATGACATCTGAGTGGAACAGTAATTACATTTAAAATCACGTCATTGGTATCTGCATTAGATGCTATCACGTCAATATATTATTAAGGCGTAAGTAATTGCACCTGCCATAGAGTTTATAAAATGGAGTGCCATCTGCAATAACGTGGACGACCCCATTTTAGTAAAAAAGTTTTTCATCTGATAGATGGCCTTGACCCTTGACCCCAAATTCCATCTTCAACTTTTTTGCGCCGGATTTAATCCGTTTTTAATTAGAAGCTAACACCATATTTTGTAGCCTCATAGTACTGTGTAAAATTAAAATTGTCGTCCCAAATTGGGACACTTTTTCCATCTAAACTCTTCCAAAACCAAACTCATTGAGCCCTAAGATTTCACAGGTTAAGCAAAAAATAGCTTTCTTCAAGACACAAAATTTGACCACTTTGGTAAAATCTGTATGGATTCTGGGGAACGAGGCTACTAGGATCGGGGCCATGCCCTTTAAATAACAAATACTGCTGTCGACAGAAGATCCCAGAACATCTCATCCTAGAGAAGAAATATGTGGGGACAATCTGCAGAAGAGAGTAGCACATTTAAAAAAAATCACGATATGAGTGATTATCTGCCACAGTCAGAAACGTAACCACGGTTAGGCAGGGTATTTCGCGCGTGAATAAAAGTACTGGCTTTAAAGCGCGAGTTTGTGCGTGCTAGCGCTTTCAATCCACGCTCGCGATTTAATGCTTGCAGCCCACTGAAATAACGCACTGACTTCCTGACTTGAAGCAAAATACACTTATAGCTGCAGTAGTAGATCAAATCACAGTGATAAAAAGGTATCATCTACTTATCATACTATCATGTGTATCTACGGTTAGATGCAAAGCAATTGGGTGGGGTTTGATAAAATAGGTTAATTTGCTATCTACAGTAGAAAGCATTACATTACATAATAGAGCCTACTAGTGATCGGGCAGGGGGGCCTTTAAAATAATTAAGATAAGAAATAATGACTATCGGCAGAAGATACCAGAACATCTCTGCAGAAAGGAGTAGCACATTAAAAAAAAATCATGACTATAGTGCATTCATCTTCCATGAGTCGCGACGTCACAACGAATCAGCAGAGAGTTCGCGCATGCATCTAAAGTACAGGTGGGCAGGAGAATTGTCCGCGGTCCACAGTCCGGGAACAATTGGTGAACAATAGGGCAATTGAATCAGTTGACTCTTCACGCGTAAATTAGTTTCACGCTTTATTCCATGCGTCTTATATGGAGGCCCGGACTGTGTTCATGCCGGACCATATACCCTTTCACACCGGCTTTCAACGAGGCGGAGTGTGCGCTGCTAGAGCTTTCCAATCCATGCTTCGCAATTTCATTCTGAGCCAGACTAAACGCACTGACGTCATGAATCGAAGAAGTAAATGAAATATAGCTGCAGTTAGATCAAAATCACATGTGATAAAGGATCATTACTTTATCATATTATTCCATGCTGTTATCTACGGTAGATGCAAGCACAATTGTGGTGAAAAAATAGTAATGCATCTACAGTTCGAATGCCTAACTTCCATTACATAATAGATCTGCGACATTATCACAAAATATAAATCTGGATAGTATCTGGAGAGACCAGTACTTCACATACAAAACAGTATAATGATATGCTGTAGATGATATAACATGTAGATTATGTGACGTCCGTGCCAGGAAAGAAAACAATTCACTGCCCATAGTATGCATGCACTCCTATTATATGGAAAAGGGCTTTTACAATTATGCTTAATAACATTTCATCTATATAAGATAAAAGGTTTGATAGGTAATGCCACCTACATATAGAGAACTCAGTGACACAAAAACAGAATTACATTTAACGGTGCTTGTCCGATTTAGTCTATTGTGTTCTTCTACTAGGAACATGAGAGCATGGCGCTTTCACATACGCCCCATCAAGTACCAGGGGAAATGAACTTGTGTGGCTATGATAGTAGAAGCAATAATGCATATTGCAAAGCGATATTCAATACTGTGGCTAATTTTATGGTTAACCATTAAACAACAATTTTTTGTTTATATCGTGGGAATGAAATGGACTTTGGGGCTCAAATTTTCAGGTCACCAATGAGAAAGTACGGCCTTTCATCCTGGAATTTATCAGAATCGCTGACTACTTCCCATGAAATCAGGGGCCCCAAAGACGTCGGAACACGCACCTTGAAAATTGTTTATCACAAAAACTGAGGTATATTTTATCCCATTGTAAGGTACTAGTGAGATCTGGTATGAAAAATATCAGAAAAAACATGGGCTCTCCAGTTAAAAAACAAAGACATAGGCTATTTAGCTCTTTAAGACCCAAGTGCTTAGATATGTGATATTTTCAAAATGGCCCAAATGCCACCTCAATATCATAACACTAGTACCCGGCACTAGTAATGAATGCTATCTACAGTACACAGTATCACATCATATGTATACAATATTTAATGCCCAAGAATGTGATAGTATACAATATGGAATGTCAAAAGTAGATAGTAGAAAATGGATTGACTTTGCCTCATGAAATTAAAAGTCAAAATTTATATGTTTCTGCAATTAGATACTAAAAATGATAAATGCCTTCTACCATAGAAGATATAAGTGTAAATATTACTGATATCTGCAGTGAACTCTGTCATATTACAATGAGGACTAATATGTGATGCTATCTTCAGCAAACATCATTAGTTAAAAAAAGAATCTGCCATATCATTGATACTATCATTGTAATCTATGTCAGAAGTTGAAGGTAATGCCATCAAAAGAACGTGTAGTACATTGAAATACCCAGTAAGCTATCAACACATATCATCATAATAATATGTGATGATAGCTGACAAAAAAAACAAGAAGGAAAAGAGACAGTTTTAACATTTAAAATTATATGATAAGTGATAGGTAATGTCATCTGCAATAGACCACTTACAATAAAACTCACCTATTAGTATCTGCAGTAGATGCTATCACGTCATATATGATAAAGGTGATCGGCAGTGTCATCTTCCATAGACAGATGATGAAGCTTTCAGCCATCACATAAGGATTGCTAAGGATCTAAAGGGATTCTATCTGCGTTTTAGTATATTGTCTGCATATCTTTACTGGCAGTTGTCAGTATCACATTGTATGATAGAATAATTGATTAATTGCTAGCGGCTCGAAGATGCACACTCATTATAAAGAATATTAGGTAATGCTACCTGCACGAAACAGTATTAAACTAGAAAATTTCACGGTTTCCAGGCTTTCACGTTCACTATCTTCAAGAATATCTCCTGTGGGCTGCTGCATATAAAACTTTAAAAACATTTTAGTGGAAACTCAAACACTTAACCTTTAGTGAAACACACACTCACACACACAAACGCATGCACACACAGCATATTGCAAAGTGCTCCTACCAGCTCTGCTGGTGGCCCACAATTTAAAAAAATGTACGCCTGCAGTAGTCAGTATTACATTCTATAATAATACTTATGATGCTAGCTGCACACAATACCATCATATCATAATTAGAGAGTATAATGTATGCTACATCTGCACAAACAAATTACATTTAAAAATGATAATATCTGCCATAGATTCCATACCTAAGATGTGCTAAAAGTGATAGGTAATGGAGTCAAACTTGATTATTTTGACTATTATCTTTCACGAGGTGATAGCTAAGTGAAATGGAAGCCTCAAAGTTGAACTACCCCCACCCCCCCCCCCCCATGATTAGAATTTGATTATCTCATCTAAACACTCCTTCATCTGATTGGTTAAAAGTGCATGCAATAATCTCATGTAAGAACACTTTAGGCCAGATAAAAAGAGGGGTTCCTCTCACATACATTGGCAAAAACAGCTATGTGCAATTTGTTTTGGTTTTTTTTTGGTTTTTCTCAAAAGGTAGTAATAGCTTTAAATTTCTTTTTTTCGATTCAACCGAAAAAAAACCCACATTTCCTCCAAACATCTTCCGGATCTTAAAAAGGAAATAAAAGGCAGTAAAAAATTGGCGGTGAAAAAAAAGTTGCCGCCAAAAAACCTGCCCCGATCAAAACTACAACTCCTTTAGTAATTCTTAATGGCATCTCCCTTACTATTATTGAGCCCTCATTAAGAGACCAATTTTGGGAGTAAATGAAAGTAAAAGAACATTTTTCCTCTCTCATACAGGTAGGGTATGTCCAGAGATGTGTTTCGAAATTCAATGAAAGATTTGGATTTTGAGGGTTTGCATTTGGGGGTTGTGTACTTTGTTTCTTACAGTAGGGTTTAAACCGCGCACATGGATTTTGATCCTCAATTGGCAGCTGCGTCCCTTCGACCCTAAAATCTGCCTTGAAGCAATGCCTTTCAAATGTCCTTGTCAACCTGGGGCACTGTAACAGAATTTTGACCGAATCTGCCAGCAGGAAGAGTTAGGGTCCATGTGAAACCCGTGAAACTTTGTATTGGCAGAGCTGCAATTCCCAAATTGTCATTTTCACAGCGGCGAAGAGTCCAAATTTGCCTCTCGAGTTTGACACCTTAATTTGCCTTACATCAGTAACTTCAACATGGATGATCATTAATCTATCGGACCTCACCCAACTTCGTTGGGTCCCCTCCGCAACCGAAATTTCAATCATCTGGCTTTCATATCAGTGAATCCATAGTTACAAGAGCCAGAGAGATTGTGAACTTGTAGTTTTACACAGGGATCATCTGGTAATCACTATCGTCCATTCGAGTTCAATGCATTCAGAGGCTGTGTTGGTGTACACGTTCGCACTCTTTATACGTGCAGTGGTGTATGCAGTGCTTTATCAACACAGTGATTTAATGCTGTGACCAACACATTACTGACGTCACGACTCAAGGGAAAGTATAAGCAACTATATCAAAGCCATTAGGATTATCTTTTTCTATATACGGTTTGCATTGAAATGCATGTTCAGGTGTACACGGGAACCAATGAAAATGCATGGGTTTTGGGGCTAGGTAAGAAACGATGATGCGTCATTCATGTCATGAGTAGTGAATTGTGGAAAGAACAGGACGTCCTCCTCTTCTCAGCAAGACTGTCTTCTGGTATCTGGGCTTAGTTCTTTCACATTTGTCACATTATTGCAGCTGAAGCAGGCCCGATTTTCTCTGCAATCACAAAAACATTGGTTTGACCCATGCACATGTTCTTATGTTTAGAGAGCAATTTTAAGCCAATGGCAACACAATTTTGACGACTAGCTATACTCTGCAAAAAATCAGGGTTGAGAAAAATCCATTGTGGAATTCTTGCATATAGGCCTACAAAGGTCATACTTGTTATGGATAGTGACCTCAGATGCTATTCCATAAAAAAAAGATATGTAAAACTATATAGATTCTTATGAAAAAACCATAGTACCCACAATGGAATTCATCAATTTACACCGGAGAGTTAATGAATAATACTTCAATCAAATTAGTGTCAAAAGTGTTGCGCCATTGATATTTTTGCGTTTATCTCATTTTGTCATGTAATGAGCTTTCAAACAGCTGTGTAATCCTTGTTGATAGTACAAACACCAAGGCTCTGGAGTATTGGCTCTCTCTCTACAATCATCAGAAACAAATGTGAAAACACTTTAAAAAGCAACCCCTCTCCGAGACAAGGTTGATCGAGTTCATGTCAGGCAGCCTCATCAGGCGGGGGGCTGGGGAAGGGGAAGTATATGTTAAGGGGGAAGGGGGGGGGAGAACTCTGCCTTTTATGAACAATGACTTGTCAAATCCAATCTCAGGACAGGAAATGGTTGCAATGTATGTTATCAAGTGTGACAAAACTATTTTGCCCATGATTGTAGGTCTGTATTGCCACTTCTTTAATGTTTGAGGACATGCAAAGTTAACCTCTAGTAAAACCAAGGGCACAGTTAGCCTTAGCAGTAGTTTGGTGGATAGGTATATCCCTATTGAGATTTGAAATGATGCACACTCCAAGACAGGAAAGAGTGTTTTTGTAGCACTGACAAGTTGGTATAAGTAGATCTCAAATGACCATGCATGTATTTCTGCTGATTGAAAATGACCATCCAGGATCTTTCCACATTTATCTTCTTGCAACTCCAGTCAATCAAAATTGTGTTGTATTTCTCCATACATGAATGTCTGCAAAGATAGGAATTGTTAAGAATGTCACTTAAGTATATAAGCTTATATAGAACAGTAATAGCCCTATGCACATGTACCATCCTAATAATGTGCAGACACCCCTTGAAAAGAACTTATGTCACCGCTTGAAATATGCACTGGCACCCCGAAAAGTTATTTTTATTCTTACTTCATCTTCTGTGAATGCACAATACAAAACAATAATAATCAATAAGTTAATAAGTACAATAGTGTAAGAACCAAGGACAATTGACATATATGCAATTTGCAATAATGAAGGCAATATCGTATTTTATGGATATACATAATGCTTTTCCACATACTAACCACTGTGAAATGGCTCAGATCAAATCGATGACCTTCATATTGAAAATCACATGTTCGGACCCAGAATTTTTGTTTTACACAGTATTCTATGGTACATTGTACTATACATGAATGTTCAATAAATTGTATATCAAAACGAACAATCTGAATCATCTCAAACTTTGAAATTTAGCATTTTTAGGTGACTATCTTTGGTTCTAGTTCACTACTTTTATCTAATACACAAAAATGTTATTTTTCAAAATCGCCAATGACATTAAATTTCAAAAGATGTTCAGTGTACTTACCTATAAAATCATGTCACCAAATGTAACTCCTATGCCTTGATGTGCAAAATAGACAGCTAGAAAAATGTAACTTTCTGGTTTATGAAGTGATTGGTTCTTCTCATTTTACATATCTCAAGATGATCTTGATGTTCTACCTCCTGCAAATAGGAAACCAAATCTTACGGTCAAGGCAAAATTTTGTAGATAATGCACCAAGAAGGATATTTAATTCCCAAACCCATGACCAAGTCCAGTATTAAAATGCATATCAAAGGGGAAATGTTTGCACAAATTACATATGCCACAATTGTTATTGTCTTTCCAATTCTCAAAACTCAAATAATAAGACCCCTTTAAACACGCACAATATTATAGCATTCAATGTTTATTTTGACCTTGCTATAATTTTCTCCCATTCAGGTAATGCATACTACTTGACTCAGCATAATTCTTTTTAAACTTGTACCACCTACATTTCAAATATTCTGCCTAAGCAACTTCACTTTTTTTCTATCAACTTTGCATGAGCAAATGTGTCTTGGGGAATGAATATTGCAAGGAGTCTACCCTCACCCACCCCTTCAAACACATCGCTATTTACAACCTACTGTATAGCTTATATTGTATTTTCTTCCATCAACATGTGTGTACATGCGGGGGTGGCGGTGGTGCCAAGGGGGTCTAAAAAATGAGAGGGCATTGAAGGCTCAAAATGTGAAAATGCCTCTTTTCAGAGGGGGGGGGGGGGGTTCTATCCCTGGAACCCGCAGGGGTGGCCTTAAAGGCACTATCAGTGATTTGATAAATCAGATAAACAAAAAAACCATCAAAAATCAGATTTTTGCATGTCTGGAACTAGTATTGGTATTCTAACACACCCTGCAAGTGATACGACCAAACGCAGCCTAATAAAGACAAAATCGGTTATTTTTGTCACAATCGTCCAAACGGACACTTTCTACAGCACGTAAATGAATGGAGATTTGTATCTTTGAACACTGCCGTTTTCTTCCTTTTCTGTTAATTCTTCAGTTGGAAAAATTAACTTATGAGAATTCTACAGATTTATAATTCACTTTTCGAGGATGAGGTGGCCGAGCGGTCTAAGGCGCTGAACTGTCGGAAGGGTATAACATCGATCGAGCGGCCCTGGTTTGAGCCCCGCCAGAGTCGGGTTTCTTGGTCATACTCAAATAGTTCCTATAAGGTCGGAAATTGCATAATTGCATAAGTGTGATTATGGAATTTCTCCTCACTCCCACCCAATGCGTAGAATGTGCAGGTATATGCAGTGGGTGCCCGGCGCCTCATGGTTCGGAGAGTCTTGTAAAGCTGTTGGTCCCGTGTGTCAGTGGAGTCAATCCTGAGCACGTAAAAAGTTGCAGACCTCGTCGAAAAGAGTAGGGGATCATCCCGGGTCTGTTACCTGCACTCATCACTCTCGGTACCAGAGTCCTCTAGTGTGATGCGGGAATCCGCTTTACTGGAGGTTAAATTGATCCAGATCCAGAAACTATTCCTGCAAATTTCAAATATTTTCACTCTGTCGGATAAATCACTGATAGTGTCTTTAAGTGGCCCCCTGCTATTGTGATTTGGATCGTTCCCAGGATCCACACAACAGAGTTGCAGGATCATGGCTACGTGCATTATTAAAATTTTAAAATGCTTTACCATACTTCAGATATGAATTCTCTATAAACAATTCCTGTATACTTTATTCAAAACAAATATAACCCCATC